>OW964826.1:7090000-7287500 GCA_943142095.1 Ophonus ardosiacus
TTCTAGTAGTTCCCTCATATCTTTTCCTGTAAATAAAACTCCCGCTCTTGACTCGAGCGCCCTCAATGCACATGACTTCCCTTTTGGTCGAATCGGAAGCCAACTACAAGTCTTTGAACTCAATTCAACCGCCGTAAACATCAAACTTTCAGCAATTATGGCCAGCAGTCGTACATTTCAACAATATCGACTACTCGAAGTACTCGACCACATAGGGCAACAAGAAGAAGTTGGTGACCACTACAACGGTGTTTATTCGCAAAGCAGGAGAGAAATGTATTGTATGAGTTTATCAGGCTAATAATATTTGCGCATTAATGAAAAATAATACAAAAACAAAGCGTGTTTAAATATAATCTGGAATGTATGTATGAGTATTGTGTTATTTGGGGAACAGTTCATTTTATTTGTATTATTGTGTGGAAAGATAATATTGTCAAACAGATACAATGATGGTGAAAACATATATTTGGATATAATGTTTGTGTTTTTTGAAAAGGGGTAATTTCATTTGTATTATTTTACCTGTAAGCAAATATGGTAGCGGGCAAAATTTTCAGGGCAATAACATATACTCGTACCTTATATACATTATAATTTTAAACACTCTAAAGGTGTCTTCACATAAGCAATTAGTTTTTCGTTTTTGCTTTATGTTTTAAGGTGGATTTATGCAGCCTATTTTACTTTTTCTTTTACTTTATAAAAGTTAAATGTGTGTTAATATATATACTGATTTATGTGCACACTTCTAATTTTACTTTAAAGCCGGATTTATAGTTTACATAACATAACAAAACATAGCATAACATAACGTAACATAACATAAGAACTTTTATAGATTTTATAGTACGAAACATAAGCATAAGACATAGCACGAGAAAAAGATGAATTGTTCTGAAAAATGTTCATAATGTAGTATTATTACTATATTCATTACTGTTTTCACATTTCATTTTGTCATTCTTTGTACACGTTAAATTTTAGAACTTTTCGCAAAAACGTGATTTGTTTAGATAAAAATGGCTGATGACGATGCTATGATAGTAGCTGTTGCAGTATCTTGTGCATTATTATTATTATTATTATTATTATTATTATTATTATTATTAACTCTGCACAATAATTTAACTTTATTTAACGTAAATATCTCATCAGAAACAAAAACTAACCTCACAATTTGTTTGTAAACAACCAGCAGATGCGAGCACTCCAACGCTCTCCAAGATTTCGCTGCTCTTCCAATAGAGCCGAATTGAGCCGAATATTCCCGAACACTATAACATAACGAAATAAAATATGGTCATTTCTTATGTTATGCTATGTTATGTTATGCTATGTTATAAAACTATAAAATGCCATACGGACTTATGTGTTTTCATATTTTCACTATGTTATGCTATGTTATGTAAACTATAAATCCGGCTTAAGACCTTGAATTGACGAACTTTTAACTATTAATTTCACAATTGCGTACGAACATCACAACAAATTTGTCAGCGTGTTGCCCTGTAGTGTATTTGTTTTCGCGTGCGTGGTTTTAGGTTATACGCTGGTTGTACAACGAAAAATGAATAAAAACCAAGATTATTTATTATTGGATGTAATCCAAAAATATCCCCAGCATTACGACAAAACTAATTGTTTATTTAGAGATAAAACAGCGAAATAAAATGCATGGAAAAGTATGCTGAAGCTGAAGCTGAAGCTGCAAGTAATACAGCAGATGCACACATTATTACATTCTTATTCATTTTGAGAGGTTATATTTGTCTGTTTAAATTTACGACTGTCAGAAAAATTATATCTGCGCATGCGTATCGAAGGCTTTAAAGTAGTTGCATAAAGCACCAAACTTAAAGTAGAAGTAAAAGCGAAAAAAAAGAAAATGTAAAATAAAAAGTAGCTGCATAAATCCACCTTTAGACTATTCCAACAAAGCGTTCACATAATGAGATATTAAATGCCAGCTATGTCCAATTTAGAGAAAATCAGAAAAATGTATGTGATATAAGCCAAAAACACCATCTACGTTTTCTTTTATTTATATTTTTTATGTATAAATATAATATTAACGAAATAGCACAAATAATTTTATTTGACTCGTTCATTTTCAATCAAATTAAACTTTGTGGTTTGTTTTGTGGTTATGTCTGTACTATTGACATTTCGGTAAAGAGAGATAACTATATACCATTATTTCATTCTAGGCATGTTGCTATTGGTGCATTCCTAAACATAAACGTAAAGTTTGAGGTCTACAAACTTTAGTTTTAACTTTACACTACGGTGGGGAAGTGTGAATGCTCTCATATGATTGTATGGTTTTATAAAATCTTAACTGTAAACATAAAAAAGTAAACCGGAAAACTTTGAATGAGCCTTAAGAAATTTTAGCCGTGTAAAAACCGATTAGATAAGTGGTGAAATATTAGTGTGAAAATCAACACTAAATTTTGTAAAATTTGTTAAATATAATTAATGAAATGTAAAAATTGTTGTATTAAATAATTTATAAAAAACTTACACTATTTATTTATAGTAATAACTTCAAGAAATTTCATTCTACACTTTGATCAGTTCTGGCGTGTTCCTAATGAAACAAGTTAAACATCGCAAGGTAGTCAGTTTATTGTGATAGTTTGAAGTATTCGGATGTATATTTCTGTGTTTTGTGTATTAAATTATAATGAACAAAGTAACATTTAAAGTGAAATACAAAAATTAAATTTTTACCTGGCAAGTACTATATTATCATTTAATTTATGTATAATACATTCTATAAATGAGATCTTTGAATATAATGGCCCGAATTCAGCACTCTTCACTAGTGTAGTGATCGTCTCTATAGTAACTATGAAAACACCTTGCATCTTTCTCGTATTAATGTGTCAATGCATAATTATATCTCTCATTTTGTTATTTTTAGATAAGCTTCTTTAGTTAAAGACGAGTGCATAATTCATTGCATTCATTCAGTGCATTGTTTTTATTTATTTATAACACATACATCAGTTGGTGTTATGCTACGTAATATTCGTATTCAATTTTGAACCACTTCAACTAGTACTTTTATACTAAATTTGTAAGTGGTTAAATTTACAAAACTTGGTGTGGACCCACAACCAATTTTAGTGTGGATTTTAAACAGAATTTCTTGGAGTGTATTATCATTGGTCCAGGTCTACAGACGGCATAAATAATGTCGTATTCATTATTGTACAATGTAAACCATATTACTAATGAATATAATAAAAAATTTAAACAAAAAAATACGAACATAATATTTCATGTAAACAGTGAGCTTGTGTTTTCGATATCAATACTTCTATATATAGATTGATAAAGACAGTAACCCTTTCTGAAATTTTTGTTCTAACAATTTTCTTTTTGTTTGATTCTATTGAAAAAAAGTTGATTGGAATAATTTAAACATACACTCCAAACGTAATAAGCAGGCAAGTTCGTGAAATGCCAAATCTTTTTTAAGCAAATATAACTTATAAAAGGCCAATAACTTAACTTTCTTTTCAAAACGTAAATAAAAAGAATGGTCTTGATATTTTTTTTTCACAAAATTTTATTGCGTGACGGCAGTTTCGTCGTCGCGAACATCACCAGACTGGGTACCTACATTTAGGAAAATTACACAAGGTTAACAATAGGGAATCTGTAACAACAGATTCCCCATTGTTAATCCTTGTGTAATTTTCCTACATGTACTCAATCTATGATGTCCGCGAGGACGAAACGGCCGTCATTCAATCAAATTCTGTAAAACAAATCAAGAACATTCTTCTTATTTACTTATTAAATTTATTGGATATATAGAACCTTTTCCAAGGAACTCTCGGTATGAAATTTGTAGAAAATAGTAAATGTATGTTCGTGCTACAATTTTACTGGATATAGAATCCCTTCCAAGGAACTTTTGGTATGGGACTTTTTAAATTGTGCTATAATGTTTTAATATTATTTGATTATTTGTATAAAAATGCAACAAAGTGTCCGATCGTGAAAAAATAGAATAAACATCACGGACGATAAGTGCATTTATACAGCTTTCAGATAATATGTATTATCCTTCAGCGGTAAACTGAATTTACCGTCAAATAATTATTTAATTACAAAACTTCTTTTTATTGCACTGATAAATAAATCTTTAAACATTCCTACAATATTATTTATTTAAATTTATTTTCTTTTTGGTTTACTTAAGATTCTTGGTAAATGTATTATAGGGTAGACAGACTAGAAGTAAGTGATTTACTAGATAAAATGAATGCAAGGAACATTTTAAGATAATGTCATTCTCGTTTTCTTTTCATTATTTAAATCGTGGGAGATTCGCCATTTGACAAATGAAAAGAACACTGCTAGAATCCTTGTTAAAATTAGCGGAAATGCAAAAAGTCGGAACGTAGCTTCTTACATACTTATTCTTTAATGGGCTTCATGTAATGTACATTAAGCTTGTTCTAAAAATAAACTATGAATAAAGCTAGATATTTCAGAGAAAAGAACTTGTAAATCTGCTGCTTTTTTATTTTTATGTTCTACCTAGTTTTATTTTACGTCTTACTTTACCATAAAAGCTATAAAAATAAACTTTGCCATTCGCATGCTCTCTAATGCTGAGAGTGCATGAAGAATACGCCAAATATAATTTCATATCAAGTTATCACATAGTGGAAAAAGATAGAACAAGAATTCATACACTTTAATAATCTTGGTACATATTAAGCTTTATTCTTTTTTATTTTCCAGAAAACAGCACAGTTTAGAGCTGCATGCTTGTGTTGCTTTACACAAAAAAAAAATCTGATGTGGCCAACACATGACCTCCCGCCAATTCCATGTTTAAAATAGCAGTGAGCTTTAAGTAAAGTATCATTTCCGGTTAATCTTTTGTAAATAAAATCTAATTTGTTGTCCAATAAATAGAAAAGTCTGTAATACGAAATTTTGGATTGTTTTATTATTTTTCTTCAAAAATCTGTTAGAGCTCCAATTAAGTACTACATCCGATTTATCATATATGATTAAAATATAATATGTTGTTTCAAGTTATATATGAGTTTTAAATACCAAATTTGAGAAGTTTTGGATCATATTTTAATAGGCTTTAAGGAAAAATCGTCACACACACATTCTTATAAAAATCAGCATCATCTTCTAGGTGCTCTAAAATGCAATCTTTGTAAATTCTTCGCCGTACATGATCCATTTCGTAAATGTGTAGTTGTAAATTAATATTAATTTATAGTGCTGCAAAAATAGATCATCCTGTACATCTAACATTTATGTATGATGGAAAATATATTATTTAATTAAATATTTTACTATTATATTCTCTTTAACACGGTTTCAAAATTAATTTTAATATAATTGCTTCCTGTCAGTGACATTTGTTTAAATATGTCAAAACTGTCATTAAAATTATATTTTTGTTTGACGCATAGGCTAGGTGATACATGAAAATAAATTATATTATATATTCATATTTAAAGTTATTTAGAGTTATTTGCTAAATGTTATTATCGTAGAATTGAAAATTGTACCATTATATTCAATTTTAATTAGTAAAAGTTGCTAGAAAATTACATTCAATGAATTTTTTACAAGTTACCCGATATACACTAAAAACTAATGAGCACTTCCCATATTAGTATAGAATGGGTATACAAAATTTCAAATTTTTCTGATTGATAGTATTTGAGTAATCGTGTCCAAAAGATCCACATACACAGATACACACACAGACACACACACAGACACACACACACACACATTCATACATACATACATACATACATACCTACAGACATCATTGTAAAAATGTTAAAATCGGATTCTGGGGACAATCAAAACGTGCTTATTCAATAAAATCTCTATATGCGATTTTAGCAAGATCCGTATACCACCCTTACCTAGGGTAGCGGGAGGTAAAAACTATCTAAATTGTAGTTGTTTTAACTAATTACATTTCTTATTTTTAGCCTACTTATATGTTTCATTAAAATATCTAAGGTGTTTTATTTAAATTTCCTAAATTTGTAATAACAAATTATAGCAAAATTAAATACAAAATTAATAAGTATTGAACTAAATATAAATAAAGAAATTAACTAAATACGTATTTAAATTATAGAAAATTGAAGGACAAAAATAATGAAGCCAAAATTATAGTACAATTAAATAAAATAAGTAATTAAAGTAACCATTTGCATATTTACATTAACGATTTTTCTATTTCGGATTGGTTAAAATACTAAAGTAAGATTTGTAAATTATGCTAAATTATTAGACATATTGCCTAATAAAATAATATCTAAATATAATTAGACAAAATTTAAATTCTTTATTTTTTTGTATTGCGAGATCTTTTCTCGTGCATTCTTCTTCCATAAGTTTGCCCACGTGAGCAAATGGCCCATTCAAATTTCCTCATTTAAAAATTTTTTTAATTATCCCATCTCAACTTTAATTTTATAAATGTTTCTCTAAAATTTTTATTGCAGCTACAATAATTATTGTTGAATACTACGGTTTTCATTTAGTATGTAACAAAGTTAAAACATGATGCCAGTATGAAGCAATTATTGCAGTAATTATTTTCTTTTTGATGACCTGAATAACTTGTAAACAAGGTTATAGTAGGTTATAAAGGCAATATAAGACTTCGAAGTACGTTAATGGACCTATATTGTCATAATAGCTGTTTACTTCATTCTCTGGATATCATTACCGTATCTCTTCGTTTTCTTGTGATTGTTTGAAAGGCAATTTAAAAACAATTTTAATGGGAAGGCGAATCAAATAAATAAAGTTACCATTTTAAATAAATTGTGAATGTGTTTTATTTTATATCTAGGCAACAATTCTTGACGGTACCTCGTGTATCTACAAAACAATGTAAATAAACGATCTGAAAACATTATGTTACATAAAACAGGAAATATGGAATGCCATTCTGTGAATAATATTTAGATAAATTTGAGAATTAAAGCAATACTAATCACCCGTAAATGAAACGCTTTGGTTAATTATTTACGAATTTATGGTATTACAAATATATTCACTTGTTCGTACAATGGCAGCATTAATACAATTCAACAATTTAGTACTTTTACTGTATACGAACACTAATTTGTGTTGTTGTTTGAAACTGTTATTTAATTTAATACATTCTATAAATAATAATGCAAATCTACAAACAGTCGCGGGATAGGAGTGTTATTTTGTTTCTAAGCCGACTGATGGCAGCACAGTAGAAAATTTGTACATCTCGTTGATGTCTAGGCTGTATAAGTGTAGCTGTCATACAGCCAATCAGAACAGTGTACCTTACGAGTTATAAATTACTTGAAAAGAAAGCCGGGATGGCTAGGGTGCGTGTTTCGACCGAGGAAAATAAATTGTATAATATCAATGAAATACGTGTCAAGTGACAAGGAAAAATAAAACAATTATTATAATTCAAACATTTATTTGTGATTAAAAATGGAATTATCCTTGTTTATATTTTGAAATTAATATTTAAAAATAAAGTAATTGTCCATTATTTTGAACAATTGAGAGGAATAAATTCTACTGAGGTTTTTTTCTCTAAAAACGGCCACTTTTTTATTACTCTATATCTCGAGAATGGAATCGAATTTCTATAATCTGTAAAAACAGTTTTAAAAAGAAAGCTTTTGTTTACAATAATATAAATTAGCAACCGACAATTTTTGAAAAATATAATTGCCACGTCAACGTAAAATTAAATTTCAAAAAACTCAAGTTTTTCCAATTAAAAATTATCAACTTTCAACATGGGATATGCTACACAAACTAATTCTATTTTCTAAAGAAGAATTCATTTAAATAATAAAAAATGGGGTGTTCCATTTAAAAAACCAATGGCCGGTTGCACCGCTCACGCTTAAATTTTAAGGGTTCCTTAAATTGACAATATCGTATCGAAATGAAACGTCAAATGAGTAAATGAATATTGCTGTCAAAATTTCGATTTGCATTTTTTGGTTTAAGCCTAGCTTAAAATTTAAGTGTCAGCGGTGCAACTGGCCATTAGTGTTTTTAAATTTTCTTGCACTTCAACTTTGCTTTGAAAATATTTTAGTTGAAACTGGCATGTCGGAAACCTACTAGGTACTAAATTTCATAAAAAAAATATTGAATAGTTTTTAAAATAATAATAGCGTAAGCTTGTCCTGTGACATTCTGTATACCGGGTGTCTACTCTTTTTATAACAAAAAATACAATATTAAATTTGATAGTAGTTCATCTCCATTTGAAAGTGTAATAGAAAAGTGGAAACCCGGTATTACATAACATTTACCATCGGGACTTGCTGCTAGATATCCATTTTCTTCATCAATAAAAAAACCCGAAAGAATAACTTTCTTATTAGTTTGATTTTCAAACATACGAATAGCTATGTATTCGTTATCCAAACCGCATTTTTTGTATTTTGTTATTATGTGGTTTTTAAATAAACAACCTCGTACCAAAACATCTTCTTTTACATACGCGGCCAAAAATTGACGATGCTAGTCTGTTAGCTCGTTCAGTATCGTATACTAATTATGAATTACAATCCCTGTACAAGGATATCTCTAATATAGTTTTTTTTATAAAACCCTGTTGAACTGAACTTTAGATTAAAATACGCCGAAGAAAAAACAAAGGCCTTTATGATCAATGACACCGGGTAAGAGAAGTGTAGTTGCATTTTGCACGTGTTCTTACGAGAAATATTTAATACCAGTTTCTTAGAATGTCTGATACCTATTTTCCCAAATTGTTATACCTGTAAGTATATATTTTAACAATGTCCCTTAGGTTCATTTCACTTTGTTCAGATATAGTTTTGCTTTCATTATACATCACTTAATAAATACATAAACTTTCATCTTTTGAAGTACATATTTTCTAATTTTTTATATTATATGATACGATTACTATACGATAACTAGAAAATGTTTTATTATCATTGGTTGGAAAAGTATTTTTACATAAATTATAAATACAAAGTTTGAGAAGAATTAAATCTTCGTTTTTTTTTTATTTTTACTATTTTTTTACAGAAAATTATGTAACTGATTTGTTAGTATTAATAGTTTACATTATTTGCATTTAATATATTCCTATTTCTATATGCGATATGTACTACTGTTTTGTTTCTCCAAAGAAGAAGACACCTTATTTCGAGCTTCATTTCTGAAATAGGTTGAAGTTGCAGTGCTTTGATAAAAATATACATACTTGTATTTTACCTTTTCAAATTTACTTTCTTTGATGTTTTAGCTCCTTTATTTCTTTTGCGTTTTCCAAATTGAAAACCCATTTTTAACAACTCAAAAAAAAAAAAAAAATAGTATAAATCCACGCAGTGCCGATTTTTCTAAAAGGCTGAATAGGCTGCAGAAGTGAATGCAGTTTATTTCACTATTTCAATATTTTTCCCCTCTACGTAATCTAACAACTTAAGCCCCTCCCTAACTCCTCCTTATGTTCCATTTCGACAGCTCAAATTTCATGCGGCACGTGGTGGCGAAAGAGTAAACTAAATTTGCCTATAATTAACATAGGAAGAACATTTCATAGAATCCAGGCGCTGTAATTTTCATTTTAAAAAAATGAAAAAAAATCATGTGATTCTTGAGCCAAAGTTCTATATAGTGAGTATAATAATTACCCTATAAATTACCTCACAATCTATTTAAAAAATGTTTTTAAAGGTACAGATTTAGCATTGTTCAAATGTTGGCTTATTTTCTCAGAATTCAATCATATTATACAAATTCTATGTATCTAGCTATATTCAGTGTTTTCTTGTGATTCCTGTGATATCAACTTTTTAACATAAAACTGCTCCATATATGACTTGGATTCATTTATGTAAAAAATAATAATTTCAGATTTTAATGAATTCAACATTTTTTTTCTCATCAATAATACTATATACAATTTTTGAAAATGTGATTTTGAAATCATTGATCTCTCCTTATTTACTCCTATTATTTGCATTTTGAAATGTTTTCACAGTTGTGAGAAAAAAAATTGAGAACTTATCGCTAAATCATGATTTTGCCTGGCGCGCAGCCTTAATAAATCATATCATGAATTCCTGAAAGTTTGACCTGAAACATGGGGCAGGAAGTAATTCTGCTTCAATAACGAGTTCATATTTTACATCAAAAAGAAATAACTTCTATAATGACCTCCCTTATGTTCAGTAAAACTTTCTAAAATTAAAATATGCAGTTATAGGTACGATATACAGTGTGTCCCATTTAGAGGTGCCACCATTGGGATCTCGAGAACTGTACGAGATACGATGTCGGTTAAATGGAACTTTTTGTGCGCCTTTGGGAGGCCATCTCAGATGTGCTTTTGTTTTTCCAAAAATTCTCATAGGGCACTAGATAATGACGAAAAACTGAATATTGTTGATTTTTTCTTTTTCAAATAACTTCTAAACTATTAGTAATTGAGAAAATCGTTTCAGATACAAAAAAAAAAACATTGTTTTTACTAATTATATTGTATTTGATTGATATAATTTATATTATGTCTTTATTACTTAATATTTTTATTCTAGACTAATAATTACAAATTACACTATAATGTGCCAAGGGAGACCTGATACAAAATATTATAAAAATTACTATGATACGAGTTTTGAGTAAAATCTTCTAACGAAATAAATTATATAAATACAAGAAGTGATTTCTAAATAGAAATCTACCAATATTTTCAAAATAATTGTAAATTTAATGCAAAATAAGGAAAAAATAATAATTTTGAAGGCAAAACAAATATAGAACATAATAACCCTTACATCGTTGGAAAGATAAAAAAATAATGATTTTTTTTGAGATTAAAATCAGATATGAGTTCCATTTAAAAAAACATAAGTTTGTGTTATATCTCGAAAATTTACTGATATAAAAATTTATTTCGTACACCACTGGTTATTTAATAAAAATATCTATCTTTTATATTTGAAACGTTTTTCTCAATTACTAATAGTTTAGAAGTTATTTGAAAAAGAAAAAATCAAAAATATTCAGTTTTTCGTCATTATCTAGTGCCCTATGAGTATTTTTGGAAAAATAAAAGCACATCTGAGATGGCCTTCCAAAGGCGCACAAAAAGTTCCCTTTAACCGACATCGTATCTCGTACAGTTCTCGAGATCCCAATGATGGCACCTCTAAATGGGACATACTGTATTATTGGACTGAGCGGTCAATAATTTAAAATTGTAGTAGATTTCTTTTCTGGATTTTTTATAAAACAAATTTGACTTTTCAACTTGTTCCTCCTAATTTAACTTTCAACTCTTAATTTCAAAGATAGTTACTTAAAGTTCACCAAATTTAATGCATATAAATATAAATATTTAAAGGTAATAAAGATAAATAAATTTAATTAAGAAGTGATATTAGCAATGAGCTAAAGAGTATTTACATTTCATTAAATATACGAGTAAATCTTAACTAAAATATTTCATTTAATTCCACAGTTTATATTACAACTATTTTTTCTATTGAAGTAGAAATATAGATTTTAAACATGCAGAAACTAAATATGTTATTCAAGTATCGCCTTTATTAGTAATATCAGAATTAGTTCTATTAGACACTGTATGCAAATGGCCTGCACAATTTTATATTAGAATATTTTCCCATATATCTTGCGAGATAGGTTTTACTGTACGCTATGGATTTTTACAAAATTGTTTATTTATTGTTTGTTGAGTAGATGATAAATCTGGACCAGAAAATGACCCTTTAAATGCCAGTCGTGTTATTATCGCCCGTCATTTGGCCCACAGATTTTAAAAGTTTTAAGTCTATATTTACAGTAGTCGAAAGAATTTTGTAGAAATTTCTCACCATTTTATTAGAAATAGGCCTTTAGAGACATTCTTATGAAAAGGTGTAACTGGCGCGGTGCAAATATTTCTGCATGTCTTATTCTCAATTTCCATTTTTAAAATAGATCAAAAGTGACCTCTGAGGTGCTCTCTCCATTACAGGTTTGTAATCTCGTGCGGTGACACCTCATAAATGCCCTCCGCGGTACTTATATCGTCATTGCCGAACTATACGAGTATACGCCGATTGGCACATATAATATATATATATATATATATATATATATATATATATATATATATATATATATATAAATTGTAACAACTCAAATATTGACAATATAAAGAAAAGAAAGTACAACTGGGCATTCCGATTAAGCAAAATATTGGAGAGAATTGGTTATGATTGGTTGTGGCAATCTCAAAATTTCTTATCACTAAAAAGAGAGACTAACAATATAATTGAGGCATATACAAATTTACATGCAGAAGAAGATTTAGAAAGAATACAGAACTCAACATATAACCCAAATTACAAATACTATCTAGACCGAAGAGAGTACTTGTCATCTAATGCACCATACACGATAATTAAGCTAATATCTCAACTTAGGATGTCTTATTACAAGAAAACGAAGATTTTTGCCGAGGGCACCGCACACTCTTTTAATTCTGAAGAATTATGCTCGCTTTGTAATCTTTATGAGCATGATACTTTGTACCACTTATTTTACAGATGTCCAATCTTTACGCCACTACGGGCACAGTTACTACCTCCTCCGGAACCAGAACTAGAGAACTCACTGTCAAACATATACCTATTAGACTAATATACTGCTGATCCCCTACCTCGCCAATGTGTTGTGCTTCCGTTAAAGAATATGAGATAGAAGATATATCTCCATCGCTCACAAGCGATACAGTGATTTGTATGCGCATGCTCGTGAAACTAAAATATATTTCTTAGCGGCCAGGAAAATTTCCTTCCAAGTGACAATTTTGTAATTAGAATTAAATAAATAAATAAATATACAAATTTCAACAAAGTGAAGAATTCTTATACATGATATTATCATTATAATTTAATATTCTTTATGTATAATAACATTACTACAGCGCGAAATTTAAAATTCAATGAAATTATGATAACTAAACAAATATTTTAAATTATATTAAATTATGTTTTGTACAATTAAAATTTATTTTATTCAATTTTTACATTTTAGACTGTGTTTATTAATTTCATAGGAGCAACTATAAGCAACGATTTATCTGGTAGTGACTGAAAAAAATAGCTTTCATTATCATCTAGATAATTAGTTTTTCTTTTGTCAGAATGAAATTCATAATGGTTTGTTATTTCCAAATAGAACCATTCGTCTAATGAATAAACATTATCTTAACTCATTGCTGTAAAAATATATATTAATATTTATGATACTTTTCAATTCTAATTTGGATTATTTGTCACCGTCTGAACTACAGTTTTTACAAAAGTAAATGAGCACAAATTCACTTGTTTTCACAGTAAATGCTGCAATCACAATGACAATTGACTTCGAATAACGCACGTGGTTACAGGAAACTTCAACTTTCAAATCCCACTCTTTCATTATTTCCGTTAGCGGCACCAGTAGCCAATAGAATTATAGAATGCGAGCATGCGCATCCAAAGCACTGTATCGCTTGTGAGCGATGGAGATATATCTTCTATTTCATATTCTTTAACGGATGATTCGCGGAGGATTAGCAGTATATTAGTCTAATAGGTATATGCTGTCAAAACTCCTAACCAACGTGTCACATATATCTACCATGTACAAAGTGTATAATTTTGTACTATCATCTCTTAAACTCAGAGCTTTTATAATGAATATGTAATCCATTTATAATTGTATTGAACAGTACATAAAAATCACAATTGCCAAATGTAATAATTTAAAGTTACCAATTTCTTTGTAATAAGTGTAATCATGCTTGATTTACAAATATATTTATTATTATTATATATATATATATTTACATCCCGCTATCATTGCTGCGTCCTTTCGTGGCTAGGACATTGTGGCAACCACCGAAAGGAATAGAGATAGGCTTCGACTTTATAAAGTATATCTACTTATTTTTCCCCCTGATTATGAATTTCGGTTCAAATTTCAATAAAGTCGATTTACAACGATATACGTTTCCGTTCATTTGACGACATTATGAGCTCCTCCATACTGAGTGAATCCGGCGTCCACAGTATATACTTCATACATAATCAGTACTTATGACGTCCAATTTGTATATTTTTATTCATACTACCGTTACAGTGACGTCCAGCAGCGTTGCCAATATTAAATACATTATTCTGATGTAGAAACCAAAGCACACTCTTTCACAACAATATGCATACTTAGCTGCAAACATCATAGATTCCTACAATGTTTGATAATGATAATTTCTTTTGACAATCCGTAAGCAATTTGAAAATAGAACTTCTAATTTGTCATTTAAAATGTCATTTTTAATACTTAACACTTTTGTTCTAAAATTATTAGGAAAAATATTTCTCCAAATTAAAATTTTACCGTTGTATTTCTTATACATATAACAAAAATAAAGTAGATACGCGGTATACAAGTAAGAAATGTGAAATGTTCTTGCACTTGGTCACAGACTTGGTGTACAAGAACAACAATTCCATTTTCTCTGACGGTAAATGTAAATATGTGAAAATAAGTGAAGAATGAACTATTTAAATTTATTTATTTAAATAGCCCCAAAATCTTACAATTAAAAAGTACAGATATTTTCATTCACTCGTAACAAACTTTATTTTACATTTAACAAATATATCATACACAAAATAAATTTCACGAATATTGACAAAACTAATAGAAAAACTTAACAAAAATGCAAAATAGTACTCGTATCTTTACACAAGGTAATGTAGTTGCTTCCTGACAGTAACATTTGTTTAAATATATCAAAATTGTTTTTAAAATATTGTTTTTGTTTGACGCATAGGCAAGATGATGTATATAAATAATTTATTTTATAAATTCATATTTTAAGTTATTTACTAAATACTATTATCATAAAATTCAAGATTGTATACCATTATATTTAATTTTTAAGTAAAAGTTACTGAAATATTATATTCAATGTTAGGAGGAAGTAACGCCGTACTTGTTGATAGATAAAATGTATTAACGGATTTCTCGGCGGTGATTGTAAGGAATTATATTGTTGTTATTCCATAAAGTAGTTAATTTTATTTAAATATCCAATATTTTGTTACACATTTTGTAACTTCATCAGGGAATAAAAGTGTGGGCCCACACATTTCGGCCAACATGTGACGCTCACTGAGTAAATTTTACAAGTTTTCTTTTGATGTAACTTATATTTTATACTTATATAGTCAAAATTCTTGCAATAATATGTAAATTAGTGCAGAGCATAAACAAGTAACAATAACAAAATTGAATGTTTCTGAATTTATCAATTTGTCAAGCGATTACACCAGTTAAAACTAATTTATTCCCTGATGAAGTTACAAAATGTGTAACGAAATATTGGAAATTTAAATAAAATTAACCACTTTATGGAATAACAACAATATAATTCCTTACAATCACCGCCGAGACATCCGTTAATACATTTTATCTATCATATTCTATGTATTTTTTTCAAGAAAAACTATTAAAAGCTTGTATAAGTAATACTTCCGATATACACTAAAAACTAATGAGCTCTTCCCACATTAGTATAGAATGGGTATCCAAAATTTCAAAATATTCTGATTCATGGTATTTGAGTAATCGTGTCCACAAGATACACACACACATATACGTACCTACAGACATCATTGTAAAAATATTAAAATCGGATTCTGGGGACATCAAAACGTGCTTATTCACTAAAATCTCTATAATGCGATTTTTAGCACGATCCCTATAGCTCCCTTACCTAGGGTAGCGGGAGGTTTGATGACAAATTATTTGTTACATGTCAATAAAACAGTGAAAAATATCTACAAAACAACATCGGCTATTTTTGCAATAAATTCAAATTTTTATGAAATTTATAATAATAAGCTTATAATTAATATTCAATTCCGGTTTTAATACGCTTATTCTAAGTAAATATGTATTTGTTCAACAAATTATTTTTCATAAGTCAATAAAATAGTGAAAACATATGAAAAGCAGCCGTTTGAATTCACTTCGGCTATTTTTGCAATAAATTGAATTTTTTACGGATATTACAATAATAGACATATTATTAATTTATTTATCTGCGTTTCTTTCTAAGTTTGCATATAGATTGCAATAAAAATACGGTGTTTTTAAAAGTCATTACTTTTGATTATTTAAATTTTTACATATCTCACTAGCGTATATAATAAAATTTGTCAAACTACAATATAATAAAAATAAAAATCTGATGTGGCCAACACAAAACCTCCCGCTATTTAATTTTTATTAATTTAAATACATACCTACGTATTTACGAACGCTGCAAACTGTTCCATTGCAGAAAACTATTGCTTTATTTACGATTTTCTTTATTATTTAATATGTCACTATTATTAATTTGAAGTGATTAGTTTTTTGACAGAGACATTTATTGTCAGTTACATTCATTTGAAATATGAACTGTGTAACAAAGGAATTGTGTTTGTCTTACGCTTCGCGACTAATAAAAAAAATTATTTTTAAATTTATCTGTAAAATATATAGAAAAAGTATTAATGTATTCCTGTAGAAAATTCAATAATCTTTAATTTTCATAAGACATAAAATGCGAAAAAATTGCATTTAATGGTATTTTTTGAAGAAAAACCATTATGAGCTTCAGGTAGAGTGCCATTTCCGGTTATCTGATTTACACCAAAATCTAATGGCTTCTTTTCATATTAGAATAGGATAGAAATACAAGGTTTTAAAATTTTCTGAATGATAGTATTTGAGTTAGAGCATCCATACACACATATACACACACATACAGACATCATCGTGAAAATGTTAAAATTTGATTCTAGGGACCTTAAAACGTGGTCATTTACTATAATCTCGATATGTGATTTTTAGTACGATCCCTATACCTCCCTTACCAAGGGTAGCGGGAGGTGAAAAGCTAATATTTTAACGTATTTAAACAATCTAAAATGTATAAAAATATTTTATAATTAAATGAAAACAATTTATTGAAACACCTCAGTAAGTAGAGGAGAAATAGGAAGAAGTACCTAGAGTAAAAAATATCTATATGTAATAAATCGTTTGTAGTACATATTAACATGTTTAAAACATTTTTTACCTCCCGCTACCCTTGGTAAGGGAGGTATAAGGATCGTGCTAAAAATCACTTATCGAGATTTTAGTAAATGACCACGTTTTAAGGTCCCTAGAATCCAATTTTAACATTTTCAAGATGATATCTGTATGTGTGTATATGTGTATGTGTATGGATGTTGTCTTCGCTCTAATTCAAATACTATCATTCAGAAAATTCTGAAACCTTGTATTTCTATCCTATTCTAATATGAAAAGAAGCCATTAGATTTTGGTGTAAATCAGATAACCGGAAATTGCACTTTATCTGAAGCTCATAGTGGTTTTTCTTCAAAAAATACCATTAAATGTCATTTTTTCGCATTTATGTCTTATGAAAATTAAAGATTATTGAATTTTCTACAGGAATACGTTAATACTTTTTCTATATATTTTACAGATAAATTTAAAAATATTTTTTTTTATTTGTCCCGAAGCCTAAGATAAACACAATTCCTTTGTTACACAGTTCATATTTCAAATGAATGCAACTGACAGTAAATGTCACTGTCAAAAAGCTAATCACTTCAAATTAATAATAGTGACATTTTAAAAAGAAAATAGTAAATAAAGCAATAGTTTTCTGCAATGGAACAGTTTGCAGCGTTAGTAAATACATAGGTACGTATTTAAATTAATAAAAATTGAATAGCGGGAGGTTTTGTGTTGGCCACATCAGATTTTTCTTTTAATAATTATTTCTACACTCTCTTTTTCGACACTTCGTATTTTAGATCAAAAGTTTATAAATATTTTATTTATTTATTTCACTGTGGTATACCGTTCTCATATTTATTCCATACATTTAATCATTAATTGTCTTGCCCATACATTTGGCTTTTATTTACAATTTACACAATATTTTGTAATTAATAATTCAGCTTTATGATACGAGTATTTAAATAATTACATTTCTTAAATTTATTACATTGAAACCATACATTTTGACTTTGTATTTACTAAGAGGATTTTGCAAAACAAAAGTTTGATTACATAAATATTAATTTAAATACTATCATGTGTGCACAATGTAGCTTTAAATACGATTAGAAGAGTTGCGCGCTAATGTAGTAAGCCAATGTTCCAGTGTTGCCAAGTGTACGGAGTTCAGAATGTCGCTGAAATGAAACTTTAGTATATACAGCGTATATACGCCGGACGTCACTAGCGCCACAAGTGGAATTTTTTTGAACTACAAAAAATATACATTTTCCATTCCGCTATCATTCTGACGTCCATAACAAATTTTGCTATACGATACTAGAGGCCCCCCTGATGTCAGAAAAAAATTTATAAGGCCATGTGCATATGACGTCCGGTATACGGACGTCTTATGCACAAGGACGTCACTTTGAATGTAGAAAATTACACAGGGGACGTCACAATGGTAGTGGGATGTAAATATATATATATATATATATATATATATATATATATATATATATATATATATATATATATCATTATTTACATTCAACAGAACTAAATGTAGTTAAATAGCCGGAATCCCTAGAAAACACTGAAAGCGACATTGTGAAAAATGAGATGCATGTTAGTTTCATTAGTTAATAGTTAACAATTCCAGTTGAATAGCAAAAAACACCCAATGGAAATCCTCCACGCTACATCCGCGTATAAAGTGCAGTGTGGCGATTAGTATTCGCCAGAGGCGCCACTATCCAGCAAAATGCACGATAATGTCCAGCTTAATATTTTAAACCCTATGAAACCCCGCTATTTCGAATGATAAGTAAACACCACTCTGCTGAGAAATGCTAAACCTTCATGTATATTTCAACGTTGCTTTTATTTGTTGTGGTGCGGTCAAAAATACAAGAATCTCGAGCAAAGAGATATTTGAAGAAGAGCTACTTAAATGGAATTTAAACTACAGATGTAGGAATACTATGTTGTGTTAAATTGCTCCATAAGGGCTATAAACATTAACATTGCAGCTTAATAGGGTTGTAATTACGTAAACAGAAATTTTGAAAGACTTCTTGAGAGTGGTGAACCTATCTCGGAGAATATTTATTTAGTAAAACATTCCTGTCGTCTATATGCGATTAATATTTACCTCTTGTCTACTTGCAAGTACGACCACACAATCTGACAACTTTTTTTTGATAATTTAAAAGCAGGAATTAGTGGAACAAAATATTAATTCGAAAGATATTAAAAAATCTAAGTGGTTAGCACATTATCGTCCGTCATTAAAATTTTCATTTTATAGTAAACTTATATTCAATTCTAAAGCTGAAATTACATTAGTCAACTTTGGTTGACTCGGTTAGTAGTTGCGAGTCAACTTAATTTGCAAGTTGCCTTCAACTTTGGGGTTACATTGCGTAGTTACGAAATGTATTATAGAAGATTTCCTCTTTCTGCATTTTTTTTTTTTTTGCAGTATTTAGTCCGTGTTTTGAAATAAGGTTATTCACTTCTTTCAACTGTTTAGCTTTTAAAATTCAACATGGTAAAGTGGAACTCAGGCGAAATAAATTAATTTCTGAGTTTTTGTGAAAAATATGAAATTCTCTGGAATATAAACCACAAATTAAAACTTCTTTAGTTAATTCAAATATTAAAACTTTTATAAATATGTCGTTCCTGAATAAATATCTGAATCAACCTTTGAAAATTTATATGGCGAGTGGGAAACATTTGAATTTGACGTGCATTTTTGAATTTCACAATTTCCATATCTATGTGATTTTGATTCTGTCACGGTTCTATATAAATCACTTTGGTTATTCATTGTAACATATGTGTGTCTATTAAGCAAGTTTTTAATATAAAATATAATATTGTTTCATTTTGTTTGTTCACAAGTTCATATAAGTAATTCAATTCGTGTTCTAATTTAAACCTTTACAATTATTTCAATGCAGTTGACAAAAATCTATTTTGAAATTAAAATTGTATGCTGCATAAATGAAAAAGTATAATTAAACATTAAATTTGTGCATTTTAATATCAAAATAAATGTATATCAACCAACAAAATCCAATCCTTTTATCTTGTATTCTTAAAACTCTGTCTAATATTTATCATTTTTAACATTGTTATTTATATGTAATACCCGCATTTTTTGTATTGTATTCTTAAAACTCTGTCTAATATTTATCATTTTTAACATTATTATTTATATGTAATACCCGCAATCAGCAGTACCTACCTACCCTTCTATCAGTTCTGTAGAAATTGATGTTTCGAATATGAAACACAGAGTCATTTAATATTAGTTTATATTAGCCTTTTTTTTAGTAAAAGCATTTTGTAAAACAACAAAAAAAAAAAACAATATTATAAACTACTTATGCCCAGTTGCACCACCAACACTTAAAATTTAAACTTGCCTTTATTCAGATGACCAAATAAATTGATGTTTATTTCTATTGCATAATTACAGTGTAAAATTGAATTGACTAACTGAATTAAACCAACCTTAAAGTTTAAGTGTTGGTAGTGCAACTGGGCATTAGGGGCACTCCAGAAAGAACTGCTGCAGTCATCTACTTCTGAAAAGTACATATAACAAATTTAACATCGACTTTATTTGATTCAAATAAAAGATGTACGAGTATTAAAAAACGCTGAATTTTAAAATCCACATCACTTGAATGCGGCGTATAAGCAAATCGTATATCACGCTTTTCAAAGTGACTGTTTATTTAGGCCAATATTTTAAAACTCCAATATTTACGCCTGAGGTTTCAGAATCTCTGTCTGTGAGGTGAGGGTCCGCAGTTTAGGTGCGTGGATGCCAAATGTAAATGCGAAGATATCATTTCTTGAGAGATTTATGAATGGCAATGAAGCCATGAGGTATGAAGGAGCATTTTTTCTTTTCAGCCCGTCAAAATGAAATCAATTCTTTATGTTATCTTAAAAGCCTTAATTTTGAATCTTCCGATAAGGAATAATTCATTTCAGACGTCAGTGTGGAAAAATATTTTCATAAGGGATTTCACAGAGAAGAATTACAAAGAAGTTGTAATAACTAAGCATTCAAATTTTGACGTTAAGCTTTCGAATTAAATTTATCTATTAATGTTTTGTTTGAAAATCGTTAAATCATTACTAAATTACATTTGTTTGATTGTTTGTCTTTTTATTTTTATTCTATTGCAAGCATTATTATATTGTATTGATTTTTTTTCTTTTTACCTCCCGCTACCCTTGGAAAAAGATGTATAGGGATCGTACTAAAAATCGCATTTTAAGATTTTGGTAAATGACTACGCTTTAAGGTCCCTGGAATCCAATTTTAACATTTTTACGATGATGTCTGTATATGTGTATGGATTTTGTCTACGCTCTAACTCAAATACTATCATTCAGAAAATTTTGAAACCTTCTATTTCGAACCTATGCTAATATGGACAGAAACTCTTAGATTTTAGTGTAAATCGAATGACCAGAAATGGCAATTTACTTGAAGCTCATAATGGATTTTCTTTAAAAATACCATTAAATGTCATTTTTCGCATTTTGTGTCGTTATAAATATTAAAGATTATTGAATTTTCTACAGGTGTACATTAATACTTTTTCTATATATTTTACAGATAAATTTAAAAAATAAACTTTTTTACAAATGTCAGAGCCCGCGATTTAAAAATTCCTTTGTTACACAGTTTATATTTCAAATGTATGTAACTGACAAATAAATGTCACTGTCAAAAAACTAATCATTTCAAATTAATAATGGTGACATTTTAAAAAGAAAGTAGGAAATAAAGCAATAATTATATGGAAAGGAATTTAATATAATTTTCAACATTAGTAAATATGTATGTATTTAAATTAACAAAAATTAAATAGCGGAAGGTATTGTGTTGGCCACATCAGATTTTTTCAAAATTCCTTCGTTTTTAAAAAACTCACTTTTTTATTTGCACCAAAATAATCTTAAACGAACTACAAATATAAATATACAAATATATGTTACCCATTTCTGGGTGTGCCAGTATCTACAACACATGTAACAACAAATATGGAAAATGTATTAAAAATAAAACAACAAATCATACTGAAAGATTTATTTGAATTGGTTATAAATTCCAAATGTCATTGTGAATTATATAATCATTATTGACAAATGGATTATTTTATTAACTAGTGTAATTCATATTATTTGCAAAATTAAATTGTTTATTATAGTATAATAACAAGGTTTTAGGAATTAAGCATTCATATTAACTTATTTGCCATGGATACAAATTCAGTATATCCTCGTATATTATCATATTATTCTCATAATTAGGATTAATTAATATTCTCATTCTGAAACAGTATTTCCATTTGAATAATTCAGTAAGTGTTTATATTCAATTACAAATTTCAATGTTCATAAAATAATTATGCAAGTATTAATTAATTTACCACGCACGCAAATTTAATAATGCAGAACACATTTGGAAAGGTCTCGCTTAAATTTTGGGGGCCACATTATGAAAATTTTTTTTAATACTTGTTATTATTTACGTCCGAGTTGTTCACCAGTTTTCATATCAATCAAGTACTGTTTAATTTTTTAAAGAAATATATCTCTCACTTATTTGAATTGACAATTCTTCTCCATTCTAGAGATGTGGACAGAAACAAGCAAAATTTTTAATAATCAAAAAGTCTATTTTTATATGACTGTTAGGTAGTACCTAGTGCGCCCAAAAACTGTAGCAAATAGTATATCCAGTTATAGGCTGTTCGCTCCTAGCTGAAACAAGCCGATAATTTATTACCCCAATAGTTATTACCACAAACCATAAATCACTTTCTTGAGCCTTTGTTCATCAAACGGCGGTCAGTTGTAAATGGAGTGTTGAACAAGGATTGTATTCAGTTCGTTTTGATATATGCGTTTGTAAATTTTTAAGAGAATTTTTTGAAATTATTTTGAAATGTATTTACAGCTAGGTATTATCATTGAATAGGTATAATTAAGAATTGCCTGGAAAGACGTATTCGGCTAATGACATTGTTTTCGGGTTTGGTCATCATCATAATTTCTAGGAATTATTTAATCTACTATTCATTTAAGTCACCCTTGAATGAATTTCGTTCCTTTATAATCCCGGTTTTCTTTCGTCTTAACTCATTTTACATGTAACATTAGTTAGCAGCGGTTGTAAGTGAAATTTTAAATATGGAAATGTGGAGGCCCTGGGATGTCGCCAATGCTTCTGCCAGTGTTAGTGACGAAGTCAATACCTGTGACACCGATGCCGACGTTGTGCAAAGTGATGAAGACACAAATTGTTTTAAATATTTCATCAACGAACAAACGCAGCAAGTTATATTAAATTTGTATATATTTCCCTGACAGTCCTAAGCCTGTAAAAAGTGTGAAAGAACGTTGCCATTATTTGATTATTTTATGACGAGTATAACTGTATACTTGTAATAATGACATTTTCCCTTACTTATGCTGATTTCGAATACGTCCCTGTTCCACACTACCTGAGGATTTTCTATTTGTTTGTGGTAATATCTCTTGGGGTAATAAAATATCGGCTTGTTTCAGCTAGGAGCGAACAGACTTTACTTGTTTGCTGGTTTAACTGCGAAAGCCATCTATAGTATTCTTCACGTAAGAATATTGTTGCGCATCAATGAAAAGTGTATGATTCTTCAATAACAATAACAGAAAACTTTTATTCACAATATATTTTTAAACCAAAATGTACATTTCAACTGCCATGCAGTCATCATCAGTTGTACATATACATAATTATTATAAATATGTCAAAATAATGATGACAGTTGAAATGTTCATTTGGTTTTTGATTGTTATTTAGATAAATATCTTCACGTAACTCAAATAATTACTTCATTATATGATTCTCGACGACATACGTAAATGAAGTAGTCTATTTTTGCTACACAGGACCTAAATGAACAGAGTCTATAATAATAATGGGTTATATCGCCTTTACAAGTAATTAATTTAATTCTATGAGGCGTTGGATACACAACCCTGTAAATTCTTCTGCTACAGAAATGTTTCATATGTCTTGGTTGGTTTTACTGTACGCACTGCACTTTTCGAAGTTTTTAATATTGTGCCAAAAATAAAAGCTCTCCGTAAAAGAAAATCTGGACTAAAACACCACTCTTTAAATGCTGGTCGAACTATTATCACCCGTCATTTGGCCCACAGATTTTTCATGTTGTAAGTCTATCTTTAAAGAAATCGAAAGAATTTTGTAGAAATTTCTCACTATTTGTGTTGGTTTTATAATTTGTTGAAAATGTAAGCCGGTCGAATTTTTATGAGCCCGGGCTTTTACAGGAGTAAATAAAAATGTTAAATGATTATCCAAAAGAGTAATTAAGTTCCATCCAATGTTCCACTTCAAGTTAATGTAATTGTAAAATTAAAATTAAAATAACAGCGTTATAACTTCTGAGAAATACTCTGGTTCTTGCAGCCACAAATGTTTCTCTATAATGAAAAATAAAGAAAGAATGTTTTCCTTCTTTGAAATGCTGCGAGAAGCTTGATGCTGATTAAATTTTTTACAGTTTTCCGACGCGGTGTTATATTCTGGATAAGTAATTTGTGGCAGGGCTTACAAACTTTTTACAAGTGATATTTTACCATTCTGCAACTCGACTCTGCCATTCCGCGTTTCAATACCGCTTCTTTGGATGAAAAATATGTTTACAAAGATGTAATTCAAGATGTAGTGAAATAGACGTGTTTATAAAACTTTTCTTTCGAAGTTTTAATGACGATCACAGCATATATATTTCCAATTTAATTTTAATGAGTTCCTTTTTCTTGAATTTCTTCTTCTTGAAGGTTTCAATCTCAATTAAAATTTGTTTACGTATTTACTGAAAAATTTATTGTGATTTTTCCATCTTGGAATGTTCTGTAGACGGAAATTATTAGTCCTATATATCATGGCGTAGAAGCAATTTGATCCTAAATGAATTTAAATTACTCTCATTTATTCAAACGAACCCTCCCATACTTTTTCGACGAGAGTTCGTTCTTCCTACGTTTATCTTTAGCCGCACAATTTTTTCTGATGATAATGATTTTCTTGCCGAGTCTACAACAAAAAATTACAGAAATGTAATGACGAAAACATGGGCAATATTTAAATCAATTTTATCTAAGATAGTGCGCAAAATTGATGTTTAATTGTTAGTTTTGAGTTTGTAAAACGGTTGTTCCGTAACAAGGTTTTATTAATCACCGGTTGTCGAGCAAAGAGTGATTAAAATTTTTAAACAGGCTAAGGCCCGATATTTTCATCTCCGGTTCAACAGCCAGTTAATTTAATTGTCAGTTAAAAGAAAAAGACACCATCGATATTATAGCCTAAATTGTAAAAATTACACATTTACCAATTTTTCGATATCACATTGTTCTTATAAGCGATAGTTTACTTAACCGGCAGTTTAATTAGAGTTGAAAATATCGGGCCTAAATTTGTAAAACCAGTCCGAATATTATGTTATTGTGGCAAACTTCTCATATTTAATATTGTGATCCTAATTCATAAATAAAAGTTTTTTTTTTTTGTATTTATTGGGTTATTAGTCTATCGCAGATTAAATATTGTACGATATACATACGTAAGCATATTTTGTTACTCACTGGTCTTAAATCTTAAATCCGACCCATTCGAAATCGAGACTAAAGACTAGCTTCCGTATTTATATTATAAATAACTATTAAATATACCTCGTACAAAAATAACAATATATAACAATATATAATAATAATAATAATAATAACAATAATAATAATAGTAATAATAATACTAATAATTAATAATAATATTTATTAAATGTGACGACAAAATTTACATTCTTTTTTTTAGTACTTACACACTAACGGAGTCTTATATGGATTAATAAAAATGCGAAAACACGAAAAATAACCAAAAAGCAACCAGCTTTGAAAAAAGTAATGTATGGAAAATTGAATGGACATAAGACAGTTATAGCTAAATGGTGTACTGAAAAATGTGTGTCTGAAGTGCTTAGAACAGTTCCAGAGACAGGAGTTATGTTACATTAATAATATAGTAAATATAGGGCAAATTCAACACTTCAGTTTTTGGCAAATAAATAAAAGTAAGAGTACCCGCTATACTCACCTGACTTGACAATGTAATACTTTTGACTATTTTTTTAGATTTAAATTTATAGTGCAGATGGTTTTTGTATGAAAGAAGATTAGATATTTATTGACTGTAATCAATGAAACAATGTTCCGTGCAATGTTACAATAAAACAATTACATGTAATATAAAAAATAAATATACCCAACCTTGTATCACATCATCGAAAAGCTGAGTGAAGATATTCATCAGTAGAATAAAAGCCATGATTTATAAGATACTTTATTACTGTAACTTTAAAATTTTTCAGATTTATTTTTTTGGCATTGTCTGGTAAGGCATTTCGAATGTATTTTAAAAGATTGGTTGAAAATTTTTAAGAAGTTAATGGAAAGAATAGTGAAGTGCATTATTGTTAAGGGGAAATACTTTGAGGATAGTGAAAATATTTTTCTAAAATATGTGACCCATTTGCCCTATTCTTAATCATTCTCGCATAATTTTTTTTACATATTCTTCACTTTCACGGTAACCCAATCAAGTTTCAATGCAGAGATATATGAAAATGCAAAAGTTTCGTTTATAAAATGTCTTTCTTATTATTATTTGTCATTCCTATTCCTCTTAGTTCCTAGTTAGTTAAAAAAATCACATTTTCTCTGTCTATGGAACCCCGGTCTGGTTTCAAAAATATGATAACCTAAGATGAAATAGTTTCATTTATTTGAATCTTCTTTCTTATTTTCGTTTATGGAAATGAGAAATGAACTCATCATAAAAACCTTTAATTTAATGGAAATCCGTTTAAGATCCTTTAGTTTCAGTTGCGGTTTACTACAGGAAACAGCTACGCTTTCAGCAACCCGAAAGCTGAATTCTACATAGGGGTAAATATAACTGAATCTATAGATCTTATAATGGGCACTGATTCAATAAAGGCATCAACGCATCTTTCAAATTGAATCCTGAGAAATCCTCCGTGATTTCATTCCATCGCTTTAATGTACCGAAGTAAAGTTGATAGACTATAAGATCTGTTTTGGAATTTGAAAAATTAATCTGGTCACGGGTGAATAAAAAGAAGAGAAACAACGCGATAACAAGAAGATTTTTTAAGGAAAAAATCTTACTTCCTTGTTCCCAGAGGCGGATCGTCAAAGAAGACTAAGCTTATATTTTTTCCCCTTTGTATGTATTTGTTTCAAAATACTTTATGTGTTTGTGTCTCTAAATCGACGTATAAATTGAAATATGAGGAAGATTTATTGTGAAAGGTAATTCTCGCGTAAATAAAAAAAATATAGGGTTTACATTAATATTTTTAGCAAGGCAGAAAAAGTCGATAATTCTAAAGCTTGTATCAGAAAATTTACGAATTTACTTGTATTGAATACTATGAAGATATATTCATTATGCGATGGTTATTAAGATTAAGGCACACATTTCTTAAAGGATTCCAACCAATCTTTTTCGAACCCCTGTATACCTATTGTATATTGTCAAAATAATAATGAATTGCAGCATCAAGCAATCAATTCAAACAAAAACCTTCTAGGTACTCCGTAAATTGTTAAGTCCAAAAAATTGCCAAATCAGGTGAGTACGGAAGATCTTCTAATATTTTTATTTTGTCCGCCAAAAATGCATCAAAAAATTCTCTCTTGTATATTCCATATATTCACTCACAATTATACTTTAAAATATTGGTTAACTAAGTTCTAACTAACTTAAGCTCTAAGTTCTAACTAACTTATGTTCAGTTGCACCGCTTTTGACAAGTTGCCCTAGCTTATAGTTAAAATTTAACTTTTGGTTAATTTGAGATGTCGTATCGAAACGAAATGTCAAATGAGTTACTTAATATCGCTGTCAAAATTTGTATGTACTTTTTTGTTAACCTGTAGTTAAAGCTTTAACTATAAGCGATGCAACTGGCCGTTATAGTTAAATCTCTAACTACAGGTTACCAAAATAAGAATGAATATCGAAATTTTGACAGTTATATTTGATGACCCATTCGATAATTGGGTTCGATACGATATTATCAATTTAACCACCATTTTTTTTTTATGTGTCACGGCCTATATGATTTTCTTATTCTTAATAATACTAGCCTGACAACTTTGTTAAAAAATCTGATGTGAACAACACAAAACCTCCTGCTATTTAATTTTTATTAATTTAAATAAATACCTACGTATTTACTAATGCTGCAAACTAGGTATATTATGTTCCTTTGTATATAACTATTCCTTTATTTACTATTTTCTATTTAAAATGTCACTATTATTAATTTGAAGTGATCCGTTTTTTGACAGTGACATTTATTGACAGTTACATACATTTGAAATATGAACTGTATAACAAAGGAATTGTGTTTATCTTAATGTTCGGGATTTATAAAAAAAGATCATTTTTTAATTTTATCTGTGAAATATATAGAAAAAGTATTAATGTATACCTGTACAAAATTCAATAATCTTTAATTTTTATGACATAAAATGCGAAAAATGGCATTAAATGATATTTTTTGAAGAAACCCCATAATGAGCTTCAAGTAAAGTGCCATTTTCGGTTATCCGATTTACAGCAAAATCTAATCATCTCTTTCCATGTTAGAGTAGGGTCGAAATACATGGTTTCAGATTTTTCTGAATGATTTGAGTCAGAGCGTAGACAAAATCTATACACAAACATCATCGTGAATATGTTAAAATTGGGTTCTAGGGATCTTAAAACGTAGTCATTTTCATTTACTAAAATCTCGATCTGCGATTTTTAGCACGATCCCTATACCTCCCTTACCAAGGGTAGCGGGAGGTAAAAAAGAAATTACCTAATTTTATTATAAATGTTCATAAACATATAATCTAAATTATTTTCGCTTAAACTAATACATCCAATATAATAATAATCTCTGAAGATACCTATCATCTGAAAAGGAAGTAGTTATAAACTTCAATGAAAATTTTATAAAATTTCTCTAGGATTTTTCATTAATGCATCTTTAATGGATAACATGAAAATTACTATTAAATAATATAAAGAGATATTTGAACATATTATAGTATTATGAGAAATACATAATTCTTTACAATTATAATTTTTATTTTGTCAGTGGTTTAACTTCAAAATCACTCGACCTCTAGTTCATAACATTCCACCACAGCGCTGCGATTTTAAAAATACATGCTACTAGTTCAAACAGCTTTCTCAATCGAATTTATTAAGAAATACATTGGCTCTTACGTGCCGCCACTGCTTCTTCTCGTGACTCCTGCCGAAAAAAGCTACTGGTCTGGGATGTTTTTGTTTCGGGGCTGATCCCGAATCCATCCAATTTCTCTTGTGTGTTTTGCAGACACCGAGGAATTCGAATCAATCAGCATATTTATTGGCTGATCAGATGTAGGCTGAGGTACTTCAAACGACGTGGTCCGCGGTCAGAGCCGCCTTGACCCGTGATCGATATGACCCGCAATTTATTTTTCCACCCAGAAATGCAAAAGTCCCACATCGGACGGTGCCATCTGGAATGCTAACCTAATTTATTCACGGCCTGACGATGCGGTTCAAGTTGCTCACCCTATACACGGAATTGCTTCGAGATTGGGCAATTCACGCCCTAAAGGAAAATCAAAGCAACCGAATTTTCATAAAAATTACGTCATGGGAATGGGGAAGTTTAGCAATGTAAAAATTCTACATAACATACTACTTTCTCACAAATATAACACAAATGACTGCTGAAATTGAAATTTAAAAATTAAAATTATTGCTCCATTTATTTATAATTAATATTTCTTGGGTAAACTCTAAGTACGTCACAAGTCAGTTATGCGCAAACTCAGACAGAACGGTGAAATCGAACCACTTGAACGTAGGTCGTAACAAAGCGTAAAAGCGCTTCACTGGTAACCGTAACCGCGTGCGTCAGTGTATCAGTCGACATACGTTGCGCCAAGCCTCTACCGACGCCATCACAGCTTAAAATCGGCTTTTCCGGAAAATCTGGGCATTTTTGAAAAAAATAAAACATGTTACATCATTTTTCAAGTTATTTCCCATGGAATAAAAAAATTAAAAAAAATCGCTAAACTTCCCCATTCAAGCGATCATTTTGAAGGGTCAACTTTATTACAAAATTCTACAGGAAAAGTAAGAGACAACTTGTCCTCTGCTATTAAAGAAATAGGTTTCATTTTCCTTATTAGGCTATAAGTATTGTAAATATTTGTATATATGTATCTATAATAAAATCGGATTTTAGTTACCTTAACCCATTAATTCCCAAAGGTAGAAAAAATATATTTTTCAGTACAAAAACTGTCTATTATAAACAAAAATACATTATTGTAGACACTTATTGAAAAAAATATTTTTTTTTAATTACAAATGGCGCAACAAAATGTTGCATTTACGCAACTTTGGGATTTACAACTTATGAAATATTTCAAAACAATCTGCATGAAGATGAACTTAACATTTCTGGCTCGCGTAGATTGTGTTTCCTTCGTACTACCTACATCTTCGACTTACTTTATTCTCTTCTTGCATTACAATATGGCTAATTTTGTCATATCTCACTTTAGCCAGTAACGCTCTTTTGGATGGCCTTCCGTAATTTTGTATCGTAGACGGAAGTTGTAATTCACTAGGTCCTTCTTCGTCATAATTTTCTTGGCGAATATTGTTTCTAATCCGGTTTTCAGTTCTCAAAAGGGTAATAGCCAAATAAGATTTAAATTTAAATTTTTTATTTCTATATATTTTTTATTGACTCATTAAATTGGGAAAGATCAACAGCAAGGAATTGGTATAATTTGGGGATGGTTTACGATCAGATTTTTAGCTTATATGAATTATATTTCAAGTGATATTATGAAATAGAATATTGTTAACACAAGCATTGCTTTAAAAATTAATTTTTTAAATAAAATATAAGAGAGAAAAAAATATTTACAAAATGTTTCGTTCACGCAACGTTGGGTATTAATGGGTAAACGTGCTTATTCTCTAAAATCTGGATATGCGATTCATAGCGAGAGGTAAAAAAATGAAACAATATCATTCATCACATTAATAATTAGGTTTTAATTTTTTTATGATTATTTGGTACTTACGTCTCAATATTTTCTTTGACTACAATAATAGTTATTTACATTCAAGTGCGTGTAAGTTGTATTTTACAGCGCGACAGCTTTGTTTAAGGCACGAGCCCTTAAGGCGAGTGCCTTATTAGCTGGAGCGCTGTATAATACTTCACGAGAATTGTATCAAATTTTTTGGCCGACGATAATGAAAATCACTTTATTCAATGAGATAGGTTGTACTTCTGAAAAGGGTTAGTTTAAAATACTGGGTTTAAGTCAATTTCCAAATTTAATTTTACTTACCTTCATTAGAGTACTTCTTCTAGCAAAAATTTATCTGTAATAATAGACGTTGTTTATGACTGATAATATATTTATTTGCTCATGTTTTCTTCGTAATAAATAATAGGTAGGTGTCGATATTTGACATTTCAGCAATGCTCGCGTATTTGACAGGTATATCGATCGGTGACTATGTCGGTAACGGCGGATTTTTACAATAATGACAGATGTCGCTACCGTGAGTTTGGTTTATATAAATTAATTTTAAATATAGGAAATGTTAAAGTAAAAAAATAACTTAAGTAGGTAGTACTTTTTTACATGAACTTTATTATAGTAAAGATGATTTCTTTTCTAAATGCTCATAAACGTCCAGTGTATTTTGATTATTTTACCGCATAGTTAGACAAGTTACAACACAGTAAGCGTAAAATGTAGGTTACACTTGCTGTGTATACAATTGTAAAGTTCCCATTACACTTCAGGAGGGCAAAAAAAATTATTTTCAGGCTACTGTTTTATTTTTCAATCCAAACATGTTATGCAAAGAATTTAGGTAGGTACAAGAAGTTTGAGAACCTCTGATTTATAATAAAACAATGCTGAGAAATTATGTCAATTTCCAAAAACTGTCACCTGTGGTGCTTTATCGTTATTAACTTTATGAGCCCGTTAGGGCGTGAGGTGTGAGGTGACATCTGATAAGTGACAATATACGATATGTCATTACCGAAATTACCATTTCCGTGGTACCAGCTACCAGCTCTATAAATCGTATGATTTTCTTGACCGTAACATGTAAAATGCAATATAAGATTTATTTATAATAAAACTATGTCATATTCCATCTGGTAATGCTAAATATGAAGTTGGTAGACCTTTTAGACGTATTTACAGTATTTATAATGACATATCTTTCAGTATAAGTGAGGTTGATTTGTTTTATGATTCACTGAAAGTTTTCAAAACTAAAATATTGTTACTCTTACATTTGCTAATATCTGATTAATTCGATGTTCACTCAGAATGTATATTGAAATAATATCGATTATTCTTTTATATTGTTTTTGCTATTATTTTTTTTTCTGTCTTTACCACTCAGTGATTGGGGCTTTGTCCTATTGAGTTCGTATAAATTAAATAAATAAATAAATATCTATTAGAAATGATTACTTATGCTATGACCAATCTGTACTAATTAGCTTCCGTCTTTATTAGATAAAAAAAATTCTATAAAAAGTACCTTTCTTTACTAAAGGATAAACTGTTTTTATCTCCATCAATTATGGTATATTTTTATTAGCTGCTGACTCTTTTGAATTGCATCCAACTTGTAAGAGGATTATGTGGTAGGAAGTCCACCTGATCCGCTACAGATTTTGTTTGACTTTTTTTCTGTAAAAGCCAGTTTAACTCAGATAATTTTGTTTACATTAACTTAGACTTTAATCTTTTATTTATTTTTAAACCGCCTGACTGCGGAAAGTAGAGTTTTCTTTTTAACGAACATCAACAGAAACCAGAGTAGGTAGATACTTTTTAAATTAAAAATAACGCGATGTATAAGTAAAAATGATAAAAATATAAAATTGTAAATCTCAGTTTAAAAAAAAAAAAATATATGCGGTGTATTTTCAAAATAAAAATCTGAATTTTTGGGGCCCAAAATTTTAAAATTTATGCCTGCAGTGTCCAGTTATACCAAAGAAGTGGAAAAATTGATTGAGTATTTTTTTCTCTTTCCAATAAGGTAATGTTGTTTATGTATAATTTTTTCAAATAAACGAGTTATTTACGGTTAAAACTTAAAAATTTTGTAAACTGTTTTATTAGTTTATTTAGCCAAGTAAGCCATGGAAACAATAGATTCTTTGTTTGTTTACGTTTAATAATTTCTCCCGTATAGTTCTCTGTGTTTAATAATGTTTAATAACTTTACAAATGAAGAAAAGTTAGAGATGATCTTGCTATATGGAAAGTTATATCTAAACACCAGTTACGTAGAACGGTCGGCTCTCTCCCAAAATTTGGGACAGAATATATATTTAAATGGAACTATATATTTTTTATCTTATTGGAAAGAGTATTTTTTTTTTCTCTTTCCAATAAGGTAATATTGTTTTTGTACAATTTTTTCAAATAAACGAGTTATTCACGTTTAAAGATAAAAATTATCTTTTATTAGTTTATTTAATCAAGTAAACCATGGAAACATTTGTCTTTTATAAAATTATTATTTTATTAATTTATTTTACAATAATAACAAATCAGTTAAAGAAAATATTCAAATTGAAAGCCATTATTTCTTTGGCACATTTCAGCTCTTTTGGAAAGAGCAAGATCATATCTAACTTTTCTTCATTTGTAAAGTTATTGAACACAGAGAACTTTACGGGAGAAATTATTAAACGTCAAACAAACAAAGAATCAATTGTTTCCATGGCTTACTTGGCTAAATAAACTAATAAAACAGTTTACAAATTTTTTATTTTTAACCGTAAATAACTCGTTTATTTGAAAAAATTGTACATAAACAACATTGCCTTATTGCAAAGAGAAAAACATACTCTTTCCAATAAGATAATAAAAAAGATATGGTTTCATTTAAAAAATATATATTTTGTCCAAAATTTTGAGAACCGCTGACACAATTTTTATTTTGTCTACATGACCAATTTTCTAATATAAAATGGCACAATTTTGCTCATTTAACCAACCTCGTATCTCTTCAAATAAAAAAGTTACCAATAGTGAGCAAGCTTATTGAGACAACCTGTATATACCACATTTTTTGCGCTAGACCTAACCTAACCGTGGTACGAATTATTACAGATTACTATTACCATCCGGTCGGTAAGATAGGTCCGCCCCGGTTTATATCTACGAATTTTACGAGCACCGATTATAACAATTGACATAAACGGTTAACAAAGTCTTTTATGTTAACAGTTAATCAGCTAATAGCTGTTGTACTCATTGTTATTACATACAATTGTAACATTTAACCCAAGTATATGTATGTATTTATAGCTATAAAGCTATAATATTCCGGAGGGTATAAAATGAAATAATCCAAACACGACTAGAACGCGCTATTGCCAAATTGAACCTTCCATCATTAATATATTTACGGTATGAATATAGCAATCAACCAAAATTAGATATAATTTACCATACAAAGACCTTATTCATTGCATAGTTAATATTTACCTGATATTCGTGTATACATAACATTGTTAGAGAAATGTTATTAGTTGGAATACAAGCAGAAAATCTGACATCACAGACGGGAGATGCAGACTGTGTTGCACTTGTTTCATGCCAGCTTTACCGCGGGGGTCTTTAATAACTGCAACGTCAAGTCTGGCAAAACATATGAGCTTGACACTGTGCCTGTTTTTCTTGTCAAGGGAGTTATTGCAGCATCTTTTCAAAAAATATTGATTTACTTTTCAGCAATTGCTTAAAGGGGATGGAGTGTTGTTCTTATAAGCAAAGATGCAACAAGATTTGTTGACTAAACAACTATACCTACTATCGCAGTATCGCAGTATAAGAGGTGACTGACAAACTGACAATCTTTTACCATACCATAGGTGCGTTCGGTAAATCATACGGTGTTGGAGTACTTACGGAGCTGTGTTAGAAAGGAGTGGGAGTAGAATTGGAATTGGAGTATATCGACGAAACAAGGTACACTCCGTTATTTATGATTAACCGAACGAGTAGAGTTAAAATTTTGATGCATAATATAATAACCTCCTTTTTACCTCTCGCTAAGAGAAGTATTGTTTCATGCTAAAAATTGCATGTCCAGATTTTAGTGGATAAGCACGTTTTAAGGTCCCTATAATCCGATTATAACATTTTTACGATGATGTCCGTGTGTGTGTGTGTGTGTGTGTGTGTGTGTGTGTGTGTGTGTGTGTCTGTGTGTATGTTGAAGCCACGGTTTCTCAAATACTATAAGACTTAAGACATGTTTAACTGCGGTTTCCTCAATCTGACATTACTGGGAAAAGCTGATTGGATTTTGGTAACAATTGGACAAACGGAAGTATTAGTTTCTTACAAAAATATTCCTAAATATTATTTTTTGAAAATTTATTATTACAAATATCAAAGATCATAGAATTCTCTATCCAATACATTGAACATTTTTATTATATTTTCTATACATGGCAAAATATATCGTCATCATTACCGATGTCTGCAACATGTGTTGTAGATACTGGCACACCTACTAATGGGTAATATGCCGTGATGATATATTTATTTATTATTTATTTCTATACATTTAGAGATACAGACTCATAAATATATAAAATAATCCGTTACAATCAAATAATGTTACTACCAAGTTTATATCTCTACTTACTTTTGAATTATTGCCGCAAAAGTCAATATACCCCATATTTAGATAAAAACTTCAAAATTTTCAAAAATCTAATTTTTATGTATCTAGATACTTCTTGCGCTGATTCCAGATTTTGAAACCGCAGGTCGATATCTATTTTCGTTCTCAAGATATTTCGATTCAAAATTTTACTCAAAACTGCCCATTTTTGGGTAATAACCCAAAAATGGGTCGAGATATGAATTTGGCGACATCACCATTCGATTCTACGGGAAAAATTACATAAGTACACCAATTTTCAGAATTTTTGAACACCGCATAAAATCTCTAAAGCAAAATAACTGAAAATGGCCAAAAAATCGCAAAAATCTAAGGTGTACCCCTTACGATTTTTCAGATTTTGGCCATTTTCGGGGGTTTCAAACTTTTATTCATAAAAAATGAACCGGTTTGACAATAGTTATGAAAATTGGTACACTTATATAATTTTGCCCGTAGAATCGAATGCTCGTGTCGCCAAATTCATATCTCGACCCATTTTTGGGTTACTACCCAAAAATGGGCAGTTTTGAGCAAAATTTTGAATCTAAATATCTCGAGAACGAAAAGAGATATCGACCTGCGGTTTCAAAATTTGGAATCAGCGCATTAAGAAGTATCTAGATACATAAAAATTAGATTTTTAAAAATTTTGAAGTTTTTATCTAATTATGGGGTATATTGACTTTTGGGTCAATAATTAAAAAATGGGTAGATATACAAACTTGGTAAGTAATATTATTTGATTGTAACGGATTATTTTATATATTTATTAGTCACTATGGTTCAATTCTTGATCGTTTTAGAGATATCGATAGAAAAACGTAAAATCTTTTATAATCAAAAAGTCTATTCTGATAAAAATGCTAGATAAGTAGCTATTGTTCACCTATTGTTCTATTTGATGTATCAGTAGCATGATCTGTCAAAATTCTCCGAATTTGGCTTCGACGAAACCGGTCGTTGTAGATATTGTGCTTGTGTTTGTAGATCGCTTCGTTCAACTGCATTTAACACAATATCAGCTTGTTGGTCCTGCGCCCTTTCTAAATGTTGACGTAAACAATATCCTGTTTCTCTCGAACGCTGAAAAGCTCTTGAATATGTATGATGTACAACTACCCGATTTGGATATCGTCGTCATTATTCTACTAACTTATGCAGCTCGATCGCTTAAAAAAAAATCTGACATGGCCAGCCCATAACCTCCCGCTGAGTATTTAACCATGCAGTATAAATAAAGCAATCATTATGTTCAAATATTTTTACATTTACTCATAACAATTTTTATGCACGGACGTATCATAATTTGAGAATTATACACGAATTTCTTTGACATAAATAGAGATGCACTCGATTTCGAGCTTTAGCCCGGCCCGGCCCGAAGCCCGCCTCGATTACGAGTCGATCATCGAGCCGGGTCGAAGATATTTTTTATCGGGCCGAATCGGGCTAATCATTTTCAAAAATCGAGGCGAGTCGGACATTTGATTTTGGCCCGGCCCGAAAATTCGAGCTATTCGGGCCGGCCCGAAAAATCTTATAGTTCAATCAAATGCACAGTTTCCTTAATATTTTAATGAAAATGGATGAAGTTAAAAAGGATCAAAATAATAATAACGTACTTCACATCTTAATAAATAAAAATGTATTATTTTACTACAAGAATTCAAGGTTATTCATTAAAGCATAATAATTATATTTTTGTTCCTACCATAATGATTTCTTGTCCTATTTTTGAGCAGAAACAAAGTTAGATAAAAAATCCTTATGTAAATTACATTTTTTACATAAGATTTGTGAAAAAGTTGTTTAAATTTTCGAACGGCTTTGGTAAACAAAGTGTTAAGTACTCGTAGGTCTGTAATTTTTATAACAAACTTACACTAGAAGGGTCTTTTTTAACTACATGTGTTAACTAATGTTGAAAGTTATAAGAATGCAGCGGTTTTTTATAAGTTTGACACGAAAAAAGTTAAACATTTCGCCTTAAAATAAAAAAAAACATTAGGAATGCCGGATGCACCCAATTTCGAGCTTTGGTCCGGCCCGGCCCGATTTCGAGTCAATTTTCGAGCCGGGCTAGCTAATTTTTTTGTCGAGTCGATCTTCGAGTCGGGCCGGTAATTTTTATTTTCGGGCCGAGTCGATCCAAACCTCAAAGACCGGCCCGGTCCGACCCGAATGCATCTCTAGACATAAACGTACATACGTACCTACGTACAGACGTCACGAGGAAATTAGTCAAAATGGATATTTCCGTTGAAATCTGGAAACCGAAATTTTTCGCGATTACAATACTTCCTTTACTTCGTACAAGGAAGTAAAAATGTGTAGAAACAAATATGGCAATGTCATTATTTGGTTATGTTTAACAATTTAGGCTGTGCTCTATGTCGCATTTTGGCATTTAGTATTTAGGATTTATATCTTCAACACATAAATACAACTCCGAATGACACACTAATGACATTCATTGGTTTGTATGGCAACACTTTAGAATAACAAAAATGAATTAAACAATCAGATTTAATTTGATGCTTTAGATTAAATGCCAATATTATTTTTCACGAAATAGAAGCTAAATAGTTATTTTTTGATAGTAAATTTGACGTTTTGTATAAATTATAGCAAAACGAACATGATTTGTTTAATTAGTGCGAGTCAACTTCAAGGTGTAGTGTGCTCAAAATCCTAAAATCTAATTCCTAAAATCCTAAATAATAACGTTATTTAGGCCATATAAATTTAGGATTTAGATATTAGGGTAATAAAAGTGCAACATCGTTCGCAGCCTTATGCCCGTATTCATAAACACTCGTAAAAATTTTAAACGGTCCGTTATAATTTTTATCCAATAAAAACAGTCGACGAAAGAATAATCGAAATTGTTGGATTCTGTTTGTCAAAAATTATAATGAACCGTTTTGAAACTATACGAGTGTTTATGAAAATGGACATCAGAGTTCCATTGATACATTGTGTTTACTATACAAAGAACTAAATATTTTGCTGGTAAATTACATTATCTCCATAAAACTAATCCCTGATGAGAAGTTATTCTTCCCAGAGTATCTCGTGGGTTATGCAAGCATTGCGTCGTATTCAAAATTAAAAATGCAATTAAAAATTTCCAGTTTCTGTGAAAACACCAACGACAGTGTCTCCCTCTAGGGTGTGAGGGCTGCGCAAACGCCTTGCGGCGTAGAGGTCGTAGCCCTCCAGGAAAGCATTTTTGTGCAACCCTAGCGATATTTCGCTTGTAATTTAATATCTGCGTACTTTGAATGTGTGGGAGAATTTCTGTACAAGACGGATTTAATTATGGGAACATATAGGTAAATTGGATAGAAGCTTAGTGGCAAGTTCAAAAGGTCGCGAATGAATCGATATATGAAATAGTGAGTAAACATCATTAGCTTGTAATGACATTTATCAACATTTTGAGCTATGTACGTCATTTGTAGTTTAATGGTGCATTTTAACTAAAAGACGTGGAATAACTTTATTATGATGTATAGGAAAACAAAATTTGTGCCACAAGATTTATGGCCACTACAAGGATGGATTACAAAGTTTGCAGTTTACACAAAGAGGACAGCACTTTACCTTTTACAGTATGATTTCACACTTTTAAAATTTGATTTCACATTAACATTAACGAAAACTAATTTCACTCGTTTGAAAACTGAATTTACAATAAAGAAATATGATTTAACATTATTGAAAACTGATTTCACACAAAAGAAAACTGAATTCACATTAATGAAATATGATTTCACCTAAACGAAAACTGATTTCACACAAAAGAAAATTAAATTCATATTAACGGAAATTAATCTCAACTAAATGAAAACAGATTTTGCACAGGAGAGATGGGCGCGTCCAAGAAGGTAGTAGTGATATGTACCTCACAAAAAAATAAAGCAAATGAATTATCTCTTTAATTAATTTTAAAATTGTATAATTTTAGACCAATTTCATAATGCAAAAATAATTTTACATGATTATTTTTTTTTTGTTGTACTAAAGTGTCTTTCAGAACTTATAAAATATTAATAAATAAGGAATAACATAAGAAACAACTAAAAATTAAAATGAAACAACTTTTTTTAAAAATCAAACCAATTTTGCGACAGTATATACTGCTACTTTCTTCAAGGTTAAACCAAATAAATAATTTTACCAATTAACTGAAGATGAAATTTGATTATAACAATGATAAAACTTGATTACAACAATGATGTAATTTGATTACAACATGGTTTACTACGCTAGCAGCGAGAATAAGTTATTATTATTGTTACTATTATTATTAATGCTACTATTATTAATATTATTATTATTATTATTATTATTATTTCCCTGAAGAAGGCCGCAATACGGCCGAAACATCGGACTGAATAATTATTTTAATAAATTGTCTGAAACTAGCCATTTTGTTTATATTATTATTATTATTATTATTATTATTATTATTTACTTATAAAACATTTTAAGGAATATAAAAAACCTGATGTGGACATGACTTCCATGTACGCCTGTTAAACTATACATATTTTGTTAATAATTAAAATATGTATTATAACAAACCCAATCATAAAATTTCACGTACTTATTTAACATAATTTGACATTAACATTAAATTTTTTATTTTTTTGTTATTTTTTGTCCTAATCCAAAGCAAACTTAATTACATAAACCAACAAGTACATAATTTTTAAATTTACATATCTCGCTTATACAAAGAGCTAATTTAATCATACAATAGACGCAGAATTTAATTCTCTAAAACTTATATTTGAAGCATTTATTTTTAAAATCAAAATAACACCATTTTTTTCAAGAAATACTGATAACAGCTTCAAGTACAGTATCACTTCCGGTTAGACCATTTTAACCAAAATCTATTATGTTATTCCCATTAATATAAAAGTCTTATATACAAAATTTTAAAATTTCGGATTATACTTTAATATAGTTTTTCATTAAAATCTATTATAGGCTTCAAGTAAAGTACCACTTCCGGAAGTTATATAATGACCAAAAAAGGAAGGTGCACAACTAGATGTTATAACAGTCCTAAATATAAAATTTTAACTTTCTACGGTTTACCGTTTTTCAGTTATACGAGATACGTACATACGTACGTACAGACGTTATGATGAAAATAGTCAAAATGGATTCAGGGATGGTCAAAATGGATATTTCCGTTGAAATCTGGAAACCGAAATTTTTCGCGATTACAATACTTCCTTTACTTCGAAGTAAAAATGAAATCTGTTTTCATTTAGTTGAAAACAGTTGTCGTTACTGTGAATTCAGTTTCATTTGTGTGAAATCAGTTTTCGTTAAAGTGAAATCATATTTCAAATGTGTGAAATCACATTTCAAAAGTGTAAAATCATACTATAAAAGGTATAGACCTAGAATACGTCTCACATTTTTGCCGAAACTGGTCTCTAATATTTTTAATTCTTCCATTTTACAAATTATTCATATTTCATTGTAAAACTTACTATTTGTACCTTGCCAATTACGCTCTGACTACCTTCTCATGCAAATAACTCTGAAACGAAACATTTGTGAGATTTTGCAACCTCAATTTGTCTTCTTAATTTTAGGTCCTTTATTTAAATTTTAAGTTTAATTGTTTAATTTCATAACACCTTGTGAGGCACGTAGAATAACTTAACTTTTTTAGTACACTAATTCTAATAATATTCTGTTCTTTTATCTTTCGTTACAATCCATAATTCATAACCTTTGTCCCATCCATCAATTCTGGCAGTTTCGTAAACTAAATTGTAAGAAGCCTTTGAAGTATCATTTCCGGTCCTCCAAACGAGAAAATATTTGCTTTTGATCAAGCAAATTAATCTTTTGTTTATGTGCAACAGCTGTTTCAAAATTTAACGAATCTCGTGAGATAGAAGATGTTTTTCTAGCTCTGACTTCGTTTAAAATGAATATTCTCCATGTGTTGCCTTGCGTTTCACTCCCTCGTGTCCTGAATGCCGAGACTTCATTATAGGATAAATTAATTAGATTTCAGTTGATGAAGTAAGTGATAAGATGTCGCACAAATTTGGATAATTGGAAATGTAATAATTAACAAGTTCTAATTTCCAGATTTGAGATGGGTGGAATTAAAAGCTTTCAGCGTACCACTAAAACAACTTCAATTAGACTAAAACACGACAACTTCTAAAGTATTTTACTTAGTAATCTTCATGTTAATCATTTATGTTGTACATCTTACAAGTTAATTCATTACAATTTTTTGAACTGTTAGAAAATAACTGTAGCGATCTAACGATATTACAAAGCTAGGTCGCTATTTTTACCTCCCGCTACCCTTGGTAAGGGAGGTATAGAGATCGTGCTAAAAATCACATATTGAGATTTTAGTAAATGACCACGTTTTAAGATCCCTAGAATCCAATTTTAACATTTTCACGATGATGTCTGTATGTGTGTATGTGTATGTATGTGTGTGTATGTATGTATATGTATGTGTGTATGTATGTGTGTGTGTATGTGTAGGGATTTTGTCTTCGCTCTAACTCAAATACTATCATTCAGAAAATTCTGAAACCTTGTATTTCTATGCTATTCTAATTTGAAAAGAAACCATTAGATTTTGGTGTAAATCGGATAACCGAAAATGGCACTTTACCTGAAGCTCATAATGGTTTTTCTTCAAAAAATATCATTAAATGCCATTTTTTCGCATTTTATGTCTTAAGAAAATTAAAGATTATTGAATTTTCTACAGGAATACATTAATACTTTTTCTATATATTTTGCAGATAAATTTAAAAATATATTTTTTTTTATTAGTCCCGATGCCTAAGATAAACACAATTCCTTTGTTACATAGTTCATATTTCAAATGAATGTAACTTACAGAAAATGTCACTGTCAAAAAATAATAGTGACATTATAAAAAGAAAATAGTAAATAAATCAATAGTTTTATACAATGGTACAGTTTGCAGCGTTAGTAAATACGTAAGTATGTATTTAAATTAATAAAAATGGATAGGAAAGTGTGGCGAAGGAAGATTGTTGCGTAACTATTATTGTGGTCCGGATGGGGTTATTCGCTACCGAAAATCGGTCACTTTAATATGTTCTTCTTATGTATGCATGCTATGATGATTGTGGACAAGGCGAAAGAAGAATGTTGTTAAAGAGTGAAGTGAGTCAGCTGAGCTCTTACTCTTATCCCTTTTCTTATTGTTTCTATTGTTTCCGGGTATTTGCTAACCCCCTAAGTGGGAATCGCGTGATTTTATGTACGTATGTATGTATGTATGTAAAAATTAAATAGCGGGAGGTTTTGTGTTGGCCACATCAGATTTTTTTTATTAGTCCCGATGCCTAAGATAAACACAATTCTTTTGTTACACAGTTCATATTTCAAATGAATGTAAGTGACAGTAAATGTCACTGTCAAAAAACTAATCACTTCAAATTAATAATTATAATACCTACTTTTTAAAACAAATTAATATTCTCATTGCTTTTTTTACTAAGGTTAATTAATTTGTATATTTTCACGTTCTTATCTAACATAGTCAAATTTTGACTATGTTATAGTACCATATTACAATAAAATTATTAAGTCATGTTTTTATACCGTATTTTTAAACTATAGACAGCACTAGACGCTACATTTACACCGCTAGAAGTTACCAAAAAAAGTCACTAGATTTATTTGGCGGGGGAATTGAAATGTTAAAATGAAGGTTACGTCAGCATTTATACTTTCCAGGTTATATTTTCATTAACCAAAACTGTTGTAGACTTATAACTTAATTTATTAATATAAAACATAAATACATAACTTTTAATTATAAATTAATTAATTGCATTATTTTTTTGTAATTCCTTGATGAAAAATTTATATATTTTTAAAAATACAGTTAACTCTTGGTTATATATCACAAAAAGAGAAATGAAACAAAAACACGTGCAAATTCAACAAGTGATTTGACAACTACTAAGAGTTTGACGTTTCAATTACGTTTGAAGGTTAACTTAAAATTTCGTCTGGTTAAATGCGGCTTCACGAAATTGCTCAGCAGCCAATCACAGGCTTTGATTTTCTCACTAGAATTTCTAGTTACTGTCTATAGTTTAAAAACAGAGTATAGGAAGATACGAATTTAGGACAGTAGTATGTCGTACGAAGCAATAACTCAAATAACTAAGCCTCTTTGACACGACCATAAATTCTTAATAAATTTTGTAATAAATAATTTTGAACAGAATTAATTATTATAACACAAATAATGTAACGTAAAGCTCGTTTCACACGGATATAATTTATTAATAATTATAATTGCAATTTTGCTAGTAAATTTAATTACAATTTATGACCGTGTCAAACAAGCTTTAAGTTAACAAATCCATTTATATAATTTTAAATATTTACAGCTTAAAATAGAATGAATAATTATGTAAAAATTAATATTCACTACAGCATCTTGACTGTTCGCCTTGCTATAAATTTCGTCTCAAATGTGGAGTATCTGTGCGTGAAGGGAATACCAGATTCCGTGACTAAATAAAGCTCGGAACCGCAGGAGAACAGGGCATCAGCATCAAGCCAGTCGGGTAAAGTTATTCCAAATCGAAATACGATGCGAATGTCGAAACAAAACAAATAACAAGCGATCACAGATACCATCAAGTGGGCTACAAATTCCCACAATTACATTTCACTTTACAAAGATAATATCAGCACAGCACGCAAACAAAAGCAAAAGTCTTCTTATCTCCACGGTGAAAACATTCTTAACGCAATGTGAACTTTGTAGATTCGTAACTTCTTCGAGCAATTGACTTTAATATTGATGGAGAAAAGAGGAAAGTTCGTTCAAGAGGAGACTTATTTGCTGAACAACAAGCTTTGTAAAACATTCATTCAAAAGCTTTACAAACATTTCGATATTAACTGCCGAATAATTACAACAGAGTAGGTACTTGTAAAAGCTTATTTTTAAAATAAAATCTCTTGAGATAAATATTCTTATATTTTATATTAATATAAGAGCCAATTATACCATTCCGTCAAGAAAATCATTTTTTGCCCTCCTGAAGTGAAATGGGAACTTTACAATTGTATACACAGCAAGTGTAACCTGCATTTTACGCTTACTGTGTTGTAACTTGTCTAACTATGCGGTAAAATAATCAAAATACACTGGAAGTTTATGGGCATTTAGAAAAGAAATCATCTTTACTATAATAAAGTTCATGTAAAAAAGTACTACCTACTTAAGTTATTTTTTTACTTTAACATTTCCTATATTTAAAATTGATTTATATAAACCAAAATCACGGCAGCGAAATATGTTATTATTGTAAAAATCCGCCGTTACCGACATAGTCACCGATCGATATACCTGTCAAATACGCGAGCATTGCTGAAATGTCAAATATCGACACCTAACACCTACCTATTATTTATTACGAAGAAAACATGAGCAAATAAAATATATTATCAGTCGTAAACAACGTCTATTATTACAGATAAATTTTTGCTAGAAGAAGTACTCTAATGAAGGTAAGTAAAATCAAATTTGGAAATTGACTTAACCCCAGTATTTTAAACTAACCCTTTTCAGAAGTACAACCTATCTCATTGAAAAAAGTGATTTTCATTATCGTCGGCCAAAAAATTTGTAACAATTCTCGTGCGTGAAGTATTTTACAGCGTTCCAGCTAATAAACAAAGCTGTCGCGCTGTAAAATACACGCACTCGAATGTAAATAACTATTTTCGTAGATCAGCAAAATAACTGTCAGCAGCAGTGTTGGGTCAGATAATGATTTTCGGTATCTGGATAACAGATAAAAGATAAATTTGCGCAATATATCTAGATAAGGATAACAGATACTTTACATGTTATCTAGATAAACATTTTAGATAACAGATAAGATACCTGAAAGTAATCAACCGTGAGTTCTTACAAAACTTTCTTTAATTGTTTATGCTTGATTGATGCGATGTGTGTGAAAAGGGAACAAAAAATATTCAGTGTACATATTTATTTAATAACATACAAAACAAAGATAGACACTATTCTAAAAATATCTATGTACATATTTTTTATAATAATAAATTATTGTTTTTTAAAAACATTACTTTCTCAAAATTAGTATCAGATAGGCGACTGCGTCTTGCTGTGAGAATTTGCCCGCCTACACTGAAAAGCCTTTCAACGGGACCGGATAAATACTGTTTTATATTATTCACCTGCATGAAATTAAGCATATAAAAATGCCAGTAAATGATTATTTTCATAAATAATGTTGCTCACTATTGCTCATCAATCATGACCACACGTCACATCACAAGTTTACGAAGACAGATACACCGGCGACGGAGAATACAAGACATATGACACTATGCTTGTCCTAACTTGCTAAATAGTATTTTGATTTGAGCATAGATGGAGCTAACATAAGTAATGGTTATCTTATCTTTCTTCTGCATTAATTTTAAAAATATCTAGATATTAGATAAAAGATATTAACTACGTTATCTAGATAAAATTTTGGATAATGTTATCTAGATAAGCACAACACTGGTCAGCAGCAGACCAGATTTTGGATCAACTTGTATCGAATCCCTTCCCCACCTAAACTGCTTACACCAAAATTTTATTTATTTATTTATTTATTTATTTGGTAGAACTATCTAACAGGCAGATGCCCATTAACTGGATAGGTAGTACAAATAAATAATAATAATAATAACTTTAATATAACTTGGGGCATCTTGCCCATAGACGGACACCATTCGTTCATGAATAATTTTAGGACCATTGCCTTCTTTTATTAAGAATTTTATCATACTTCGGTGCTCCAATTTAGTATCACTCATTTTTTAACCCAAAATTCTACGCTAAACTAAAAACGATTTGAATGCAACTTACTCTATGAGCGATATTTTTATTTATCAGCCACTGTGTTAGGGGATTGAAAAACCGGGCCTTAAAAGTACAAATCTGCTATAATTATTATTTATATCTTTTATGTAATTAAAGCAACTTTACTGATTAAAAAGTAATTCCAAATTCGTATATCTTTTAAAATTTATAACTTTTTGTTTGGCTTAAATTTTCTTTTTGTATTTCATTAAAAGTTTAATTAATCTCAACATTAATTAGAAACAAATTAGTAGCTTTAGTATGTAATTATACAATAATTACAAATACACCCTAAATAAGATTAACATCAAGATGCTCAGCTAATATCTTTCAAGGGTTCTTGTAAAACGGAATATCAAGTGTCCTATCGTTTTCGCATTGATGAAGAAATTAAACATAACTAATTTAGAGTTTATTGTACCTATTTAGAATGATTCCTTTGATAAAAATTAATCTTTTTCCAATTTTTAATCAATTTTATTCGTCCTTTTCGTTAATTAACCTTTCTTTTCGTTCAAGTTTAAATAATTTATATTAAAATTAAGGATATTGACTGGTACCTATATACTCGTACAAGAGAATGAAACTCTTCAATTAATAAAACAATTCTATTTAATAAAAACTGTTAAGAACTTCAAATAAGAAAACTTCCGGTTGACCAATTATAATCAAAATTTTATCAGCTTTTCCATATGGATGTAAAGAAGAGGAATACTAAAAAATTATGATTTTTAGAATTACAATTAAACTTAACTCCAACTTAAGTTTGAATTCTATAATCGGGCTTTATTATCATTTTTCCACAGGCGCCTCCAAATTTATATATTTACTATATAAACTTAGAAAATCTACTTTTATTTCATAATTTTAAAATGTTCGTTTGGTCTCCAATATAGCGGATAAATCAGCTAGGTAATAATCTTGTTGCTGTAAGGGTGTACGACAGGCAGGCCCGTATCCAGGATTTCATTTCGGCGGGGGTTCTGGTTATATAATTGTATTATTTTTCAAGGAGATTAACATGAGCAGTTTTTTGCAGACTGTTATCCTTGTTTTGACTGATAACCATGGTTGTGGTTTCAAAAGAAAGATAAAAAATTTCTGCCTCAAATGACAAATTTAATAATTAATTTATGGGACTAAAATATTACATAATTTACATTTATTTATTGTCATTTGATACATTTTTTTTCTTTCTACTGATACCACAACTACTGTTGTCAGTCAAAACGGGGCGCAACAGTTTGCAAAAAAACTGATTTCCTATTTTAATCTTCTATGTACACCTTTAAAAAACACCCGGTATACAATTCTCGGGAAAATAATAAAATAAAGGAACTGTCTACTGCACTGTCCAGACAGAGCAGCAAAAAAATCCAAAACAATACCTAACTGACAATTCTTAATTGGTAGACAGTGGTTTTTAGGTAGATGCGAGAAGTGGCCGCTAGAATTGTCCGCTAGATTCCGTTCAGGTGCGACAGTTCACAAATTTTTATTGCGGCTCTGTCTGGACAGTACAGTAGACACTTCCTAAAATAAAACAATATTTTGGCCTTTACGTATATCTTTATTTAATTGTAAAAAGCAATTGGGAATGTTATACTCGCAGTTTGGGACGCGTGCTATGATAGCGCTAACATCTTGGTTAGACTTCTTTAAATTTTTTAGTATTTTATTTTATATTTCAGGGGGGATTTGAACCCCCAAATCCCCCCCCCCCTTGGATACGGCCTTGACGACAGGCGAAAAAATAAAAAGTCTGTTCTTGTCACAAATTCCATCTTCTTGAGTAATACCAATAATTATTTTTAGAACGAACACCGTAAAAAGTAATGGATTGATAAAAAAAACTGTTCTGTAACTTTTCGGCAACGAAAGTTCCAGGAAGTTAACTTAGACATTTCCTCTCAATCTGTCATTCGCAAACGCTGTAGATAAGTCGCTATATTGTAAACCTTAGCAAACAAACATTTTAACGCATAAGTGCTTCCATTAATGCTAAGTATATAGAGTCATATAAATAAACAAAATATTAAATAAATATTTACCACGGACGCAAACAACGCTATCTCGGCCGTATATTCTCTAAACACACACTAGGCGGAAGCACAAAACAGAACCATTTAACACGAACGGTAATGGCAGCGAATTCATTTCCATAGCGACAAGATAGGCATTTTTTTGTTTCAGTGACAACAGAGATTTGAATTTGCTCGCAGCAATGGGGAGAATTCAATTTGCGAATGGTTACAGTGTACAGCAATGAATGCATTGTTGGCTAAAGACAAATTGAAAGCAGCTAAATCTAGGTTACATGTTTTGTTGCAGCGGACAAACGCGCAATTAGTGATTAATTACGAAGGAATTAGTTTATAGTTTCATCATAGTCAAATGTATTGTGTGACAACATCTCTACTCTCATTTGCATCTGCAACTATGAACATCAAACTCCAAGGTTCACTTCAAACATTATTGTTGAATATTGTCTTCCGCATTGCTGAATTAATTTTGACCTGAAAATTCAGGAGTTGTTTGATAGAATTTACTTATTTTCGATAATGAAATTTGAATTTTTAATTAAAAAAGTTTTCATTGAATCATATTTTCTTTTAGTAGATAAAATATTAATTTACTTTAAATTGCAAATGCCAAATTGAAAACAAATTTTACCTACCGTATTTTTCGTATAAGGTATCCTCGTATGTTTTACAGATATAATACACTACACAGAGAAAAAACCTTCTGAATTGCAATATGAAAAAAATCTGTTGTGGCCAGAACAAGACCTCTCGCCATTTCCATATTAGGCTATATATGTATTGTATTGCACTTCACTTTCGAACCGTTGTTTTATAACAAAATATTACAGAACTTCACCCAAATATTGTTTTTTTATTGTATTTAACATGTCTTCTGCACACATATAATTCTAATTATATCTATTTTTCATTGTATGAGGAAATTTCTAAATGTCAGAGATTCTTCCAATTCATTAACCAGATTGGCGGTATTTCTGATGGATATATGTATTTTACCACAATTTTACCTATAATTTCAAATATTTAATTAATAAAACAAAAAGAAAAATTAAATATACTTCCCAGAAAAAGCTATCAGAATGTCACTAAAAATGTTGATATTTGACGATGACATGTGTCATGTTATAAACATTGGAATTTGTCAACTGGTTTCCTGAGTGCCTTGGCCTCTGCGATTAGTTTACTCTATAATTTATAGTGTCTTTATCTCTAAATCTATACAAGATATAATAAAACTTTTAAGTGTATTAGATGGAGAATTTTATGTTCTTCAATATTTAATAAAAAAAAAATCCCAAAAAATTATATTTAGTAGAATTTTTCTAAGAAACTACTACTTTCGGTTGTTCAATTGTTACCAAAACCTTTTCAGCTCTTTCCAGGAATGTCAGATTGAGGAAACTTCAGTTAAATATTTTTAAAAGTCTTATAGTTTTTGAGGAATTGTGTGTACAACATCCAGACTTACATACACACACACACACACACACACATACACACAGATACACACACACACACACACACACACACACATACACACACACTCACAGACATCATGCTTATTCAATAAAATCTGGATATGCGAATTTTAGCATGAATCCAATACCTCTCTTAGAGAGAGGTAATAAAGTACAAGTTTAAAAATATTTATTAAAAATAATTTAGTAAGTAGAAAGTGTCTTTCTGTAGGTAGTAAATTCAAATAGTAAACTCCCTAACTTCTCTCGTAACTCAATAGAGTGAAAATTGCGCGACATTCGACGGACATTCGTTGACATCTCTTTTTAGAATGATGTGGAACCGCTGTTTTAAACATAAAGAGAATTTCGCACAACGTAATCTATGGATAACGGAGCAAAAACTTTCAGTTCGTTTTCGCTGTATAGAAATTACGTTTAGCCAGCTATTCGTTTTGCAAGTGTGTGGGAATAAAATTGCAGCAGGCTAGCTGTTTGTCAACAGTAAATTTTAATAACCCTCCAAAGCAGAATTTACTTTTGTTGGGATATTCATATTTAAATCACGTATGATGAGAATACTCGTCGCTATATTTTTATAATCCTCTGCACTTTATTTTGACGTGGAGTAGGAAATAAAATTGGATATAAAGTTTGCGCACTATGAAACACTAAATTTAAATTATGCATGCATATGAAAACTTTAATCAAAAGAGAACAACAAACAGGTTTTCCGTTTAAATGCAAAAATAAACTTTTCGTTTTGCTGCACTCAGCGGAATAGCGCTTTATTAAATTAGAATGTTTTTAAATCAAATTTAACACATTCAGTTGTAAAAATAATAAAAGGTTTATTCATGCAGAAACTGTAATGAAGATATAGGTCAATGTTCTGTTTTTACTATTTCATTGAAAACTAAATTTTATTTACATATATGTAGTTCATGGTTAAACATACAGCTTTCATTCTTGTATATACTGCAAGGTTTCTTTTGTTTCCTTGTTATAATACTAAATAATGGTTAAAGTGAAATATATACTACGTTTACATGCAGTTTTTAAAATGGTTTCAGTTTTCAATCAAAATTACAATTCTAATCTAAACGCCATGAGAAATTTTTATACTTCTACATACATACATACATACATACATACATACATACATACATACATATATCCTAAATATTAAACATATATTTCGTGCCTTCGAGCATATACTGACTAGAGACCGCCTTACGGTGCTTGTTGTGATCGGAAGATATGCGGATGGGAGATTTCCGGGAACGAAAGCCATAGTGTACTGCGGGCTGCTTATTACTTCAATATTTGTATTACCTTTTTACAAACTAATAACTAGGTGTTGCTTTTAAAATATACAAATCATCTTTATTTCCAATAAATTTCAGTCTCTTAAGTCATTATTAGCAGGAAACTTAAAAGTTACATTTTATTTATCCATACTAATATAATAAATGTGAAAGTAACTCTGTCTGTCTGTCTCTGTCTATCTGTCTGTTACGTTTTCACGCCTAAAGCGCTGAATCAATTTTGATAAATTTTGGTATAGAGATAGACTGGACCTTGGAGAAGGATGTATGTTACCTTTTGCCGCGAAAATAAAAGATGAAATAGGGATTGAAAGTTTGTATGGAGAGCCTATCATTTCTTCCGCTGAACCAGTTTTGATGAATTTTGATATATAGATTGGACCTTGAAGAAGGACATAGGCTACCTTTTGTCACAAAAATAAAACTTGACGGGGGTGAAATACTGGATGAAAATTTGTATGGAGAACCCATCATTTCTCCCGCTGAACCAATTTTGATGAATTTTGATATAGAGATAGATTGGACTTTGGAGAAGCATATAGGCTACCTTTTGTCGCGAAAATAAAACTTCAAGGGCGTGAAATAGGGGATGAAAGTTTGTATGGAGAACCCATCATTTCCCAAGTTAGGGATATAAAAATTCTTATTTATGCTTTTGGTAAGAAATAAAGAGTGTTTTAGCATTTTTGAAAAATCATCCCTCAAGGCGGCACAATAGGGGATGATTTCAATTATTTTTTTTATCTTTGTATCTATAGTTAAGTTTTAACCGTTAGCAGATTTTCGATATTTGTCGGAGAGATAGCTTGCATCATATGTACATAAGTAAAAGTACCCGAGACATGTTTAGAAAAGGGCGCTGTTAGGTGAGCTGAGAGGATTGGGTGGGCAGTGGGCGGAGCCTGTTACATGTACGATACGAGGCAGGTTGCCAGCTCCCTATGCAGCGCATGTAAATGTCAAAAATTACTGGTATACGTGTAGCTAATCGTTATTCTATCTTTACGAGTCAGCTAGTTATATGTAAAAAAAAATCCGTTGTGGCCAGCACAAGACCTTCCGTCAATTCGATGTATTTTGTACAAATCCCATACCAAAAGGTCCTTGGAACAGATTCTATATAATATCATGTAAAATCGAACACGAACACGTACTATTTTTTACAAATTCCATACTAAAAGTTCATTTGAAAAGGTTCTGTAAATCCAATAAAATTATAACATAAACTATACTAAGTAATATCCTTCCATCTTCTCTTTGGCCTTTCTCTGCATGTCACTTGCGAGTAACAATATGACATACCAATTTTAGATCCTATACTTTCCATATTTGGTTTTGCACTTGCAACTGACATCTGTCAATTAATATTTTTTGTATAATTATGTCAGCTGTTCCCATGATAAATTGCAAAGCTAACTAATTTTTGAAAATTAATTTCTTTATAATGCTTTAAATCTACATCTATTGATTATGAAGGAAAATGTATAATTAAACCGTATAGAGAAGAGTATTTTCTTTAATATATATAATAACAAAATGTCAAAAAATAATATTTAACTGCGTTTTTTTAAGAAAAACTGTTTATAATTATATAATTTTTAGAATTATAGTATTGGAGTTATCGTCGGAGAAAAATTTGTCACACACGGATACACATACACGCACACACGGACACACATACACACACACGGACACACATACACACACACGGACACACACACACACACACACATACATACATATATACATACATACATACATACATACATACATACATACATACATACATACATACATACATACAGACATCTTAAAAATAGTAAATTTGTATTGTAGGGAGCCTAAAATGTGCTTATTCATTAAAAACTCACCACCGAATTTTTTGACCAAAGACAATACCTTCCGTCACGTATGTGAATATGAAAGTATTTAATTAAATGTCAATTTGGCATGAGATATTGTCAAAAATGTTATATAAAAAAAACCAAGCTTTTTTTCTTGAATTCTTATTTTAGATAGGTATAGAAATAAAATAGAAAACGGAGAATGGCAATATTCTGTATCCTTCTTTAGGTATTATCTTTTCTCAAAATGACAATCCACGATCAATTTTGATATCTTGACTTTCGAATAGAATAATGATCAGACATACGTTTCTGTGTTCATAGCCTACTCCGAATTAGGTTATTTTCCAAACATTGTATATGTATAACAGAGAAACGTTTCAAATTTTTGTTCAAATGATCTAACCTCATATTTGTGCATAACAAACCATAAATTTCATGCATCTGCACTAATATGGAAATGAATATTGAAGCAAAATATTGACTGATGAATTGTTGGTCGTTGTATTAGTTTTGGCAACACGGCAGTAGGCCCTTTTCAACTCATCCGCAAAAACAGTCCAGAAGCATGCTGTTTGAATCCAGGGCCTGTCATCCTTTCATAGCCTTTCATATGGTCCCAAACATCGATGTCATCCATTAACCCTGCTTGTTAATTAAATATTCCCCATTACGTCACGCTGCCCGGTCCAATATAATTGCAAGGATGCTTTTTAATTTCCCAGACACGCTGCATAGAAAGCGTTAATTGGGTTAATGGATTAATTAAAAGTGGATTTATTATTGCGTAATGTGTCGGGGGAGCAGTTTAGCATCTTTTACTCCCATCAAAGAGACATGCATTCCGGATGCATGTGACATTTGCATTGCATGCACTTTATTACGATGCACTAGTTGCATGCTAGGGTGTGATAACATTTATATTACTGGTTTACACACATTCATTTCATTATTTTATTTCACTTTGGTGCATTATAAGTACTCGTAAATATAAAACGTGGTCCATTGTTTTACTTATAATTATTCATTAATTTGATAAGGGAGCTCGCTTATTTTCGGTACTAAAGTTTTATTTGCAACTATTTCCCTATATTATAATTTTTAATTATAATAGTTTAATTAATATAAAATAATTTAATTATGTATAATATGAAGAAGTATATGGCTTTATTAAAATCTCACGCAGCACATTATTATTATTTCCTCCCATTATTCTCTAAGGTTCTATATACGAATATCACGCGGGCATACTTACTATAGTGAAAATGAAATGGCAGAAGACCTACGTCATAGATCTGAAAAAAACTTTATAAAATCAAATATAACTTGTAAAAATTATTTATTTTTAAATACAGAAGAAAGAAAAATACTAGTATTAAGAAACGTATATATTAATGAAATTTACAAGTATTTCTGAATTAATCTCTTTTTCTTTTACGCAATTTAAAATTATTTGAAATTATTGTAGTTCATTTTTATACCGGTACGTTGGCATGACAATGTTTACATTAAATTTAAATCGATCGAATATCTATCCTGTCACTATTGTCACTTGGTTGTCAGTTTACATTCATATAAAGCTTAAATAAGCAATTTCAGAAACTAACCTTGCCATGAACTATTTCGAATGGGAATTGTGGGCCATTAATTCCGTTTAAAGCCGTTCAAAAGGTATTTTTTTTTCAAATATTTCTCTTGTTATCAATGTTTAAACTATGTATTTTTAGAGAGGAGCAAATGCCCTGCAAATAAGCAAATCTTGACAAGCAGATATGGGCACCCGTTTCAGAATGACAGCTAGTAATCATGTACATAACTTACAAATGTCATAAATTTTAATTCAAAATATCAAGATTTTGTAAGTTCACGTGGTTTCTTTGTCACCAGGTGCGTGGACTTTACTTGGCGAGTTACAGAAATCACATGATATTTGGAATGAAAAATATTGACATTTGACACCTATGTATGTACATTATTACTATTACTGTTCTAAATAATTTTCATTCTTTGACCTCGGATTTTCGCCAAACATTTCCAGATTGTCTTCATCACTAGAAAAAAATTCCCCCGATTCATACGATTCTTCAAATGAAAATTCGTCAATCATATATATAACAGGAAATGTCGCCAAATTACAAGGTTAATTTTTAACAAAACAGCTTACCAAAATCGTATAACTGCGCAAACTCGAATCATTAGTAAGAAGATAAACCACCTGAAATTGGAAAATATCATGAAATTTGGAATGAAAAATGATGACATTTGTCATTTATATTACTAGCTGTCATTCTTTCACAAGTCCCCATATCTGCTTGTCAACACAAAACACTAACCTAAACTTGTCAAGAAAGACCAACAAAGTAACATGACTGCTCGCGCCTTATAAAATTAGTATCCTATGTAAACGTAGTAGTATATGACGTCATTACTTTAGGGATATTTTTTGATGATGTAAGTCTTCTGCCATTTCATTTCTACCATAGTACACGATATGTGACTTTGCTTTAACCTATCATGACTTGTTGTCTATCTGTTAAACAAAAAACAAGAAGCAGTCTTATGCTAGGTTTATTCAGGCTAACTAACTAACTAAAAAAATTAAATTGTAAAACTAAACTAAACAAGTAGAAACCATTGTTATCAATGACAACGTTTATGCAACTGAACTGAAGAATTAAACTAGTAATAAAACTAAATTAAGAGGTTGGCTATTTTCAACTTTTAGTTTAATTTTATAATTGATTAGTTTTGCGCCTGCGCCATTCGCGCTCTTATGACAGATTTTAACACCTAACCTATGAAAATGTAAGATGATAACAAAGTTTCTGCAGAAAAGAGCGACGAAATACTAATTTGACTTATTCAACAGATTGTTTACCTTCTGAATTTTAATTTACTGCATAAACGACGTTATTTTAGTTTAGCTTCTTAATTTAGTGGTTTAATTTAATTTCATAATTTACATGCTGCATAAACCCAAACAAAATTTGCTTTGATGACTACAAAAAATAAATATAATTGTCAACTGATTGTAATAGTAATGGCATGGTTATTTTCTTTATTATTAAATTTAGACCTATAACACAGAAAATAAACATTTATACAGAAGCCAGGTCAGAGAGAGAAACGAAAATTAGAGTATGCCAACAAATTTAAAAGGCTAATCGGATAAAATCGGTATATCTCCGTATCTTACGATTCTTTGTTCTTTTCATTATCTCGACTAGAACATTTTCTGTTAGGGGTCAATAATAAAAGTATTTTGAAAAACACAAATTGATTTTTAAAAAGAACAAATATGTTATATTTGCAACAAACGATAGGAAAAATAGTTATCAAAAAGAAAGTCATTATATTTCGCATATTCTGTAAGAGCTGCAGTCTCAGCTAATGAATTTCTAATAAAAATTTATTAATATTTTATTTAAAAACTACATTCAGCCAAATATCAATTTTTAATGATTAATAGAAGCTGAGATCTAATACTTTTATTTTTTTAATTGTTATAAACAAAATATCAATAAATCGAAAATAAATTAAAGTTCAAATTATTCACAAAGCCTATGGTTACAACATATTAAAATTTATTTTTTTTCCATTTGTACATTTGAGTATTAGACATCGATGAAACGCGCTAAAAATGGGGGTCATTTTTTATAAATCTTGTTATTATTTTTATATTAATTTATTTAAAATTATGAAACTTGGTATAGTCACATAGAAATGTATAGTCCATAATTTAAAGTATGTTTCATAATTTTTGAATTTTTTTAAAACAAGTTATTGAGCTTTAAACTTAACTGACTATAATTCTAATATGGATAATAATATAGTTTGTAGCTTAAAAAGTATGTATTTAAATTCATAAAAATTAGATAGCGGGAGGTATTGTAGTGGCCACATCAGATTTTTATTCTAGTATCGTCGCAATTTTAATATTTGAATCCACTGTCAAAAAATGATATTTGTCAGAAACAAATGAACGTTTTAATATTCTGATTAATAAAAAGATAAAAGTACGTTCATTACATTTTGTTTTTAAACATGATACTTCGTTCATTATTTATAAATATGTTCATACCTACCATTATTTTCTCTGTATAAATATGACAGAAAAGATTAAATATCACAAAAATCATACACATTTCAGAATTTAATTTGTATTATTTTTGCAATAAATGTAATATTTGCTATTTTTATTCGACATTAAAACATAACAAAGTGAAGTTCAAATAATTTTAATTTTTGGAGGATTTATAAATTGCAATTACTTTAATTAAAATTTTTACTGATATGCATATAAAAAAAAAATTCAGAGAGCTAATAGATATTTACACACCAAGTGAGCTAAGGTAGTGTTTATTCATGAGAAGAAAGTTTAGCTAATTTCTTCGAGTGAATAAACATTCTTAGCTCACGTGGTTAGTACAATATTTTATTCAATTTTGACGAAATACTAATAAAAACCATTATAATATTTAATTTTGACAAAATAAAAAACTAGTCAGTTAGTAGACTGAGAATAACAATCGTCGCTGATAGACGTCAAGTCATGTATTTAAATTGTCTGTTATTTGTACCGTGAAAAATAATGAAAATGGCTGATAATATCTAATAAATATTATGGTAAGTGTTATTTTCGTACCTGATGTTATTTTAAATGCATTATTTGTTGCAGAGTGAGTTAAAATTTTGTGAAAGTGATTTAAAAATTTTTTTAATTCACATGTGAAAATAGTGGTACTTATAGTTGTTGCTATGGAGTTAATAATGACAGTTTAAAACGTCAAAATTGAATAAAATATAAAATCTTTATTTTAATCAGCTCTATGAGAGACGATCTCTTCGTTTGATTTGAACACAATGGGGTCTTTCCATTCTTTTTATATTTTTTTCTGAAAATATAAGCAAAGTTATTAATGTAGGTTTATATTTGATTAATTTTTGACATACTTAATAAAATTTAAATTTTCTCATGTCGTCACTTAGCGATCCTCGTAAACATTGCAAATTGAAAGAAATGCATATGAACGCACCAAAAATGCAGAATTGACAGTGACAATAAGTTTGTTTTTGTTTATTTACTATTTTTTTCTGTCCCCTTAGTAACGAGAGAATAACTATTAGATATTTATAGAAAATCAGATTTATGGCCCGATTCTGAACAAAACTGTAAGTCCTAAAGATCTGTAAATCTCTAAATAATGAACAAAATCGCAACGAAACTAGCTACTCTTATGAATAATTTTATATTAATCAACAAAATTAGATGTGTTTTTGTGCAGATTTATAGATCTGTAAGACTTACAGATTTGTTCAGAATTGGCCTATTAATTATTAAATTTAAAATAAATTTTTATTATAATCAAAGGTTTCACAAAAAAATTAATACATAACTCGTCAGTAAAATGTCTGTACTTGACCCGGAGCCGTAAATCACTCGGCACGAAGTGCCTCTTATTTCAATATGGCCCCTCAACCATTTTCCTGAATCTTATGTAAATAACTATTAATCATATTAACAACAATGTAAACGAAAAGTAAATGATATTGATATATCACCCACCTACTTATATTATTTTGTTCATGGCTATGGCTACATAGATCATAGAAATTGTAAATTCTACATTAATTAGCTCGACTCAAAACTTAACTTTACTAATTGGAAAATCAGATTTTGGTCAATACCTTTGCATCCTTTTCATAAAGGTATAATATAGTCTGCCTCAAGACGATTAGTCACTCGCTTTAAATCCAGATCACGATGTAAACTTCTCATACACCTTGTTCCAATTTACGCCAAATTTAGGCTAGAGTGTAATAAATCACCTCTGATCTAGTGAGCCGGTAGGACATATTAAATCACTGAGAAACTTGAATCCGCGGCTTCTAAGCCACTATCGCCCTGGCCCGAATCTATTAGTTACTTGCAACGCCACTGTGGCGCTGCAGCTAGATAAATGTCACGGGATAGCCCCCGTTAAGGAAGATAGGGGATTCCCAGGCGCCATCTTGACGTTGTCGCTTGTCAGACCCGTTGATAAAGCCAATAAATCGTACGGGAACTGCTCGACAACTTTGGAAAATGTTTTTGTTTTTAATAAAACTAAATTACATATGAAAACCAAGAGAAAATGTTAGGGAAGATGGAAAGAGGTTATGTTTGTTTTTGATGAAATAAATTACAAGATGGAGTAAAGTGGAGTGTATGAAAAAGTTAATATTGTTTTTCTTTCTCTTCAAGTGGAAATGTACGAGTACTATCTTTTTCATTCTAAAGTTACATTCGTAATATAGTCGAAGTTTAACTAACTTTATACAAGCAATGGAACTTAATATTCAAGTAAAATAAATATACGGTTAAATATTTCAATTACGGCTTATTCTATTTACCCATTTCTGAGTATGCAAATCTTTATTTTTTCGCAAACTTTGGTAATAATATATCTGAGCCATTGCGGGATTGAGCGTGCTTATTAGTGTTGTTTTGGGCACTCAGAGCTGCGTTGAGAGTGCACCAAGGAAACTTAAAGGTTTTAGTGCACATGATTGTCTATATCAACATATTTGTGGCTTAATGCTCACAATCAATTTAATTTCTAACCAACTAGAAATTTTCAGTGTTAATAATATCGAGACTGAAACTTGACATTCTGCACTATTACGATTAATTGTGGCCAGGACAATACCTCTCGCCATTTTCATATTAGGCTATATAAGGGCCGGTTTTATAAAAAAATTTAAGCTTCACTTAAAATTTAGTTGTCAAGTAAATTTATTGAAATGAACAAATTCGAATCAGTTTCTCTATTCTTATGACATTTGTATTATTGCTGTCAAAAAAACGCGTTGCATTTTTTCACTTCATTAAATTTACTGTGGAAGTAAATTTTAAGTGAAGTTTAATTTTTTTTATAAAACCGGCCCTACGTATTGTATTGCATTTCGCTCTCGAACCGTCGGTTTATAACAAAATATTACAGAACTTTACCCAAATATTGTTTTTTATTGTATTTAACATGTCTTCTGCACACATATAATTCTAATTATATCTATTTTTCATTGTATGAGGAAGTTTCTAAATGTCAGAGATTCTTCTAATTCATTAACCAGATTTCTGATGGATATATGCATTTTACCACAATTTTACCTATAATTTCAAATATTTAATTAATAAAATAATAAGAAAGATTAAACATACTTCCCAGAAAAAGCTATCAGAATGTCACTAAAACTCTTAATTATTGACACTGACATGCGTCATTTACGAACTATGTTATAAACATTGGAATTTGTCAACTGGTTTCCTTAGTGCCTTAGCCTCTGCGATTAGATTACTCTATATATTACAGTGTCTTTATCTCTAAATCTATACAAGATATAATAAAAATTTTAAGTGTATTAGATGGAGAATTTTATGTTCTTCAATATTTAATAAAAAAAACTCCCAAAAAATTATATGTTGAAGAATTTTTCTAAGAAACTACTACTTCCAGTTGTTAAATCGTTACCAAAACCTTTTCAGTTCTTCCCAGGAATGTCAGATTGAGGAAACCGCAGTTAAATATTTTTTAAGTCTTATAGTTTTTGAGGAATCGTGTCTACAACATCCAGACATACAGAAATACACACATACACACACACACACAGACATCATTTTAAAAATGTTATAATCGGATTCTAGGGACCTTAAATCGTGCTTATTTACTAAAATCTGGATATGTGAATTTTAGCATGAATCCAATAGGTAAAAAGGCACTAATAATGGCTATACTACAAAGGTCGTTCAAGAATATAAGGACATGTTTAGATTCGGTATTATTACAATATGTACGTATTAGGTATTTTTTTATGAGAATATTTTTTTATTATTCTTATAAGTAGGGTCTTGCATTAAGAATGTTAGGATTTTAATTTTAAATAAAACAAAAACGGTTTTACGTATCAATTTAGCTTTTGCTTTATTTTGAAGCTTGGACAAGGCAATTATGTGCAGAACAATATATCGTTCAAATATCCACCACGACTTTGTTCACACTGACGCAAACGATCGCTCCAATTTTTTTAAAAAATAGAGTCCGATGACGCCGCCATGCCATAAACCGCACCACACAATAAGTTTTTTGATATGTAACGGCATTTCATGTAACACTTATGCGTTGGTATCGCATCAATACCGGCAATTTTGTTTATTAACAAAGCCATTTATCAAAAGATGTGCCTCGTCTGAGAAGATGATTTTTTGGCCAAAATCACGATTATCTTCCAAGTACTCAAGGGCCCAATCAGTAAACTTCCGACGCAATCTGTGATTGTTTGGATTCAGTTCTTGAGTCAATACGACTTTGTAAGGATGTAGGCCGAAATCCTTATGCAAAATTCTCCACGTCTTAGAAAGCCCCAAATGTTGAGATCGTATTGAAATCGACAAATTTGGCTCATCGGTAACACTAGCCGCTTCAGCTGTGATATTCTCCTCATTTCGCACATTTCATTGTCTTGTTGGTGGCTTATTTGTAAAGTGAACTTACGCTGAAACTTATCCACAGTGCGGCATATAGCCTGCGCAAATAATGGTGACGGCGACTCAATTCTCTGGTGAACAAACGTTAAGTACCCACAACTGAGCTCGAACTTTGGTAATTGGCGGGAGGCCATGTGCTGGCCACAACAGATTTTTTCTTGAAATTTAATCCTGGCTATATTAACTGCTTATTATTTTACATGTATCGAAAAGAAATAGAAAAATCTCAATCCTGAAATAATACCTGCCATGTCAATCAAATTCACAAAAAAATTCTTTCGATTTCTGCAATTTTATGCAGGTGACAGTTTGCAAGAAGGAATACAAAATTTCGATTTAATTCTGTCGATACAATATGACTCCATTTCGCGATTTTTGTGCCATGTTATGAACGTTTCAAATATCGACATTTCATAAATGATGCATCGTAATTTTCTAAATTTGAGTAATATACATCCACAGAATCTAGTTTTACATTAAAAAGCTTCACGTAACAGAATATCTAGTTTTACACATAGAGATATTAGTTTTTTACAAGAGGAATATAAAGTTGCAAAATCTCTCTCTATATATAATTTTAAAGAACTTTATGTCTGAAATATCATATTAAATTGCAGTTTTAGGGTTGCGACAAATATATTCTCTTACAAATTGTTACGCGAAGCGTATTTGAAAGTAAAATTCGTACTTTATAAATCTATTTTATATTATGTAACAAAAAACGGATCATTTTTTTGAAAGCTTTTTCTGCAAAAATGCTTATCAAGTTTTGGACTGAAAATCGGTAGGATGATATACCTACTATACTATCTTATCTGCAATACACTCATATGTAAACGAATTTTTTTTTTCACTCCCTTTATTAAAATATGTCTTAACGTATTTGTTTCCTCAGCTCTAAGCAGTGAAGTGCGTGAAGCTAGCAACCACTAGCATGTGATTCATGAAGCACGGGCTGAAGTTAGCTGCTGTAGCTAACAGCGTCATTCCATAAAAATAAAAATTTGTTGTGGCCAGCACTCGACCTCTCGCCATTTCTGTATTAGGCTATATAAGTATATATTGTATTTAACATTTCTGGTGCACACAGAAAAATTCTAATTACATCTTTTATTAATATATTTTTATATTTTTTAATTCATTCCCGTTGTTTCCCGCTACTCTTCTAAATGTTCGATATTCTTCAAATTCATTGACGAGATTGGCGGTATTTCTGATGCGAATATGTAATATATGTATCTACAATTTGAAATATTTAATTTATAACAAAATAAGATATATTAAATATACTGCCCAGAAAAAGCCTTCAGTAATATATCTGGATTTTTGACACTGACATTGTTCTGTCAATTACAAACATTTTAATATTTCAACTGGTTTCCATGGAGTTATTTAAGCTGTGAGATTCATTGCAACGGATAATTTTATATATTTATAATTCTCTAAATCTATAGGAGATATAATAAAAATGTTCAATGTATCAGATAGTGAATTTTGTATAGTTTCATATTTCTAATAACATAAATTTCCGAAAAATAGTATTTAGAAGATTTTTTTAAAGAAATTACTACTTCCGAGTGTCCATTTGTTACGAAAATCTTTCCAGCTCTTCCTATTAATGTCAGATTAAGGAATACATAGTTACATTGGTCTATAGTCTTATAGAATTTGAGAAACTGTCCCTACAACAACATCCAGTGACCTTAAAACGTGCTTATTGACTAAAATCTGAATATGCGAGTTTTATCAAGAATCCAATATCTCTTTGGCGAGAGGTAAAAGTTAGTTTCAGAAGTGGAAATTAAAAATGTGTTCTTACTCTGTGTTTAATTGGTGCTTATGTGTTTCGTTCGTGTTTTTTGATTTTCAAATATTTCCCGTCAATGAGACTTCCGGGACATTTAGGTGAATTAATAAATCCCACTCCCGTATCGGATCCACTACCTTAAAGGAAACATTATTAACAGGCCTATTCTGTAAAACATTCGCTTAACGAATCGTTATCATAACGATAATCGTTGTTATGAAAATCGTTATTTGTATTTTACGAAAATCGTTATTTTTGTATTCTGTAAGATCGATCGTTAAAACATTATCGTTGAATTTAATTGATAACGAAATCGTTATAATTTTTTTGCGATTGGTACTATTGTTTACTCAATTTACTATTAAAACTGACATTTAAATTTCATTTTGAAAATTGTTGGTGAAGATTTATATTAATATTTCATTTTATTAATGGCTATTTATTATTATTCTCTATTATATTCGATATGGATAAGTAAACGAGGGCCTCAAAAACTACAAAAGAAAAATATGCTATTATGTAGACCTTCTTGCAAGTAATGTCGCTCTGAGAACAAATAAATATTATCCAGAGAATCCAAATTAAATTGAAGAAGCATATGCTGAATTGGCTAGGGGATTAAATGCACTCAGTAAAATAAAGCATATGTAAAAGTATGATTAATATAGAGCACTTTTAGGAGATTTGGTACAGCAGTTATCATTGTATTTGCTTCTAGGAATAGCAACAGTTCAGTAAAATCTCTTGCGGCGACTCGTGATAATCTAAATAATTTTCTAAATTTTCCTGTGGGATAGTAAAAGGATCACTTTTATCTCTTAAAGCCCTATGAATTTTTCGAAGATTTTTCCTGTTAAATATATATATAGTAAAATTGGAATATAATCTGACATTTTTAAAATATGTAATTACCTTTCATTATTTTCTTCGAAAAAGTGAAGAAATAATAATAATTCGGGATCACCATTCATTATAATGGCAATTAATATTTCAAGAATATTGAAATGTGATTGAAATGCAACAAATCGTTAACATAACGATAAGTTTTTTCTTGTCGTTAAAAAATAACGATTTTACGAAAATCGTTATCATCTTGTCGTTATGAACAATTGAATTTTTGCTTACAGAATACCACTTTAACGATTATCGTTATTTTAACGATATAACGATTCGATATGTCATAACGATCGCTTACAGAATAGCCCTGTAAAAGTATGAATTTATAAAATATCTAATCAACAATGCAGTTTTTATACAGGGTGATAAAGAAACGGGTAGATTTCGATGTGCTGACTCCCAGTTTTATAAAAAATCGTAAATTGAGGACATGGTGTTTGAAGCACACATTTTTAGAGAACTGCCTTTAATTCTGTGGATTTTGAAAAAATTCTTTTTGATTAAGAAACAGCATATTGAAATGTATATGACTATACACCCAAAGTTTTTTATTCTTTTGTAACACCTCTTTATATAAATTTCATTTTTCTAATTTTATTTATCACTAAGTTGGAAGCAACAATAATCAAAATCCCTTAAATATTTTCGTTCATCCGATTATATTCATCCATTATGATCCTCTTTAAACAAGCCATATACCAAGGTTAAAATTGTCTAAACGCTGTGAAAGGATTACCAACAAATACTTTAAATTTATTCGTGTTCATGCTAAATCAGAGTATCGTTTCCCCGCCATCAAATTCATTTACATGTTTACTAAATTCAATATAATTCCCTACATATTGATTTCAGTTTAATATTTCTGTAGAAAATAATTTTGACGGTTGTTGTTATAATATTTAATGAGTATAATATGTCATTAATACTTTGTGTTTTGTACACAAGCAATCATGTCAATTTGTTGACCTTGGCAACAAGATATGGGGGCCCTGTAGTGGTAGCACGCACTTTAGAATTCTATCAAAAGAGGCATTTGTTTTCACTTTTCGCTACAAAGCGAAAATTTGGTAGCATGCGTGTCTCAAAATATTCGCCTGCAAACGTACGACTTGAGGCGAAAGTGTCAAAGTAAAGTCATTATTTTGCCACAGTTCTATTCAAAGACAATTTATGTATAATTTATAAATTTATTATATACAACTGTCATAAATTTTTACTATTGTAATAGTATAAAATCCAATAATTTCCGAATCAAAAAGCGAATATAGAATTCTAAAGTGCGTGCTACCAATATTCGTAAAAGTAAAATCGTATTCTCCTGCTTTCTATGATAGAATTCTAAAGTGCGTGCTACCACTACTGGTCAGAAAAAACTATTGCGAATATTGTAATTATAAATCCTAATTCTTAGACGATATGAATTCCACTGAAACAATTTTTCTAACAAAAAGTAATCTTTTTATTTATATTTATTTTGCAAGAAAGTTCATTAAAACTGTTGCAGGAAACTTTCACAAATCTTGAATACTCGTATTCTCCCTGAAGTTTTACAAGTTGGAATTTATTTAAACAGGTCCTAAAGGATGAAAACTATCACCGACTTCACACTTTGTTGGGAATTTTTGTTGTGATAGTTTTTCCCTTTGGAATATTAAATTTCTCCCCGAATACTCTTTGCCGTAACTTTGCTGTAGAAAATTAAACTAATCTTTCAGCAGCAAATAGAACAAAAGTTTATAAAAGCGCAATTAACTAATTAAATTTCATTTGGATTCAATGAAAAATTGTTAACGCTTCGGTGGATATCCTATAATTCTATCGAATGTTATCTAGTTTTGTTCGAACCGATTCCTATATTTAACTTTTACACTGTAAACGCGATAATAGCATAAATTAAAATGTAGTTTCCAATACCAGCTATTATTAATAGCCTATTAACACCGAACCCAATGTGTGTACTGTATAACCATGTTGATTCAGATACTGATGCGTTCGATTCGATCCTTGGAATTAGGTTCAGATTTACACTTTTGAGCTAACCAAATCCAATTTAGAAATGTTTCCTGATCCAGTAATACGAGTATTAAATCTAATTCTACTTAATATGTTTCACAAAAAAATCGTATTGAATACGGAAAAATTAAATTATTTGGCTACAATTTACCGCTGGTATAAAAATTGAACAAAAAAGAACTTTGTTCATCAATGAAAATAATTGAAAAAAATCTGTTGTGGCCAGCACAAGACCTTCCGTTAATTTGATGTATTTTGTACAAACAACAAACCCCATACCAAAAGTTCATCGAAAAAGATTCGATACATTCAGTAAAATTGTAATACGAACATAATACAATTTTTTACAAATTCCATACAGAAAGTTTCTTGGAAAATATTCTTTAAATCCAATATTATCACATAAATATACATTGTGTACTTATACTCAAATATAAATACTCTAAAAATGCGTACACTTACGTAACATTCTCTTTACAATCAAATACTATTACTACCAAGTTTATATCTCTACCCATTTTTAAATTATTGCTCCAAAAGTCAACATACCCCACATTTAGATAAAATCTTCAAAATTTTCAAAAATCTATTTTTTACGTATCTAGATACTTCTCAATGCGCTGATTCCAAATTTTGAAACCGCAGGTCGATATCTCTTATCGTTCACGAGATATTTAGATTCAAAGTTTTGCTCAAAACTGCCCATTTTTGGGTAATAACCCAAAAATGGGTAGAAATATGAATTTGGCGACAACACCATTCGATTCTACGGGTAAAATTACATAAGTACACCAATTTTCAGAATTTTTGAACACTTCATACAATCTCTAAAGCAAAATAACTGAAAATGGCCAAAAATCGCAAAATTGTAAGGGGTACCCCTTACGATTTTTTCAGATTTTGGCCATTTTCAGGAGTTTACAAGCTTTTATTCATAAAAAATTAACCGGTTGGACAAAAATTATGAAAACTGCTATACTTATGTATTTTTGTCCGTAGAATCGAATGGTGATGTCGCCAAATTCATATCTCTACCCATTTTTGGGTTAATACCCAAAAATGGGCAGTTTTTAGCAAAACTTTAAATCTAAATATTTCGAGAACGAAAAGAGATATCGACCTGCGGTTTCAAAATTTGGAATCAGCGCATTAAGAAGTATCTAGATACATAAAAATTAGATTTTTGAAAATTTAGAAGTTTTTATCGAAATGTGGGGTATATTGACTTTTGGAGCAATAATTCAAAAATGGGAAGAGATATAAACTTGGTAGTATTATTATTTGATTGTAAAGAGAATGTTGCGTAAGTGTACGAATTTTTAGAGTATTTGAACAACTGTGTGAATTTTTAGAAATAAAAGTATTGAAATAAAAATGAATAAATGCTATAAAAAGTTCCTTGGAAAAGATTCTATATATCCAATAAAATTATAACACGACCACATTGCATTATTCTTTAGAAGTACGAAACTGATAGTTAAAATTAAGGTCAATAGATAAAAGACAGTTACAACTAAATAGTACAGTGACAAACGTTTTCCTAAAGTGCTCAGTAGAGTTTCAAAAACACGAATGATTCGTCATTATGGTAACGTTTTATATTGATTCATTTTGAGAATTTACTTCAGTTATACTCAAAATTTAATTTTCTATTTAATTTCCAATTGAACAATAAATTGGTTTTTGAATGAAAATTGAAACGCGATGGGAAAAACAATGAGAATTGAAATTATGTTTTTAGAACAATGGACATGATTGAACATAAATAACAAAGAATGTATTTAGTCATTTTGTATGATAAAAAGTGTGTCCCTTCATAAATGAAATTTAATGAGATAACTTTTGATATAAATTTAATAAACAGCACGCACTTCATTTTTCATTAATTTTAATGTCGTGATAAGTGAAATGCAAAAATAATTTACTAGAGAAGAGACAACAGAATCTGGTATGAATTTCATAAAACATTAGTAATATTATAGGCTGGATCTTTTTCGGGTTTCTGGGCCTTCTAGGTATAACACCTAACGTTTCGCCCAACAATGTGTTAGGTATCATTAGAGGTTTTCAAAGTGTTTAAATTCAAAAATTAACTTTCACTTGAAAAATGACAGAATTAAATGTCCATATTTGATGAATTTTTGAAAAATTGATCTTAGATAGTTTTGACTGGAAAATTTTAAATTTACCGTTAGGTGTTACACCTAGAAGACCATGGCCCAGAAACCCGAAAAAGATCCAGCCTATAATAAATGCCGGCCATGATAGCCTTAGTAATTAATTAGTAATATTTATATTATAGTATTACTAACAATATTTCTATGCTATATTTGTAATTTTCTACCACGTAAGATAAAATTTGAGACGATAATAACAGTAGGGATAAGATGGCTAAGTAAGTATGTTACGAGGGGAGTTTTTTATGTTATCTACCTAGCTATGAAAACAATATGCTATCGCGACAATTTTCTTATGTCAAGTTGCTGTGACATTTTCATATCTACAAAGACACAATTAAGAACTTGAAAGCGGCTATACGCGAAAAAAGACCCCACAATTATGATCAGAAAATGCTGCTTCTGCACAACAACTGCAGGGTGCATAAAGCACGAATTGTTCAAGCAAGTAGTCAACGAATGCGGCTTTGACGAATTGCAACATCCACCTTACAGTCCTGACCACGTCCGACTATTATTTCTTTCCAAAACTCAAAACACATTTGAGAGAGAGTCGCTTTTTATCGAATGATGACTTGGAAAACGCAGTGGAGTCGTATTTTGCAGAATTACCAAAAGATTTTTTTGCAGGTGTAGCTTTATTAGAAAAACGTTGGAATAAGTGTGTTAGTGTTAACGGTTCTTACGTAGAAAAATAAAATTTTATTTGTTCTCTAACTCGTTGTTTTCATAGCTAGGTAGATAACATAAAAAAACTCCCCTCGTATGTGGCCGGTTTTGGATTCGATATTATATATCAGTACAGATATGTCGTCATTATTGACATCTGTGATTATATATTTAACTTTATTATTTAAATAATGATCGGTACCACTTTGAAGTATTCATCTTATTCAACAAAAGATATGTTGTATTTTATTATTATTTTTGTAAATGGATATCAAAGAATGGACATCCTTACATTTGAACGATTTAAATTTTTTAAAATACATCTGTTATTAAGAAACTTAATTTTTTATATCCATTGTACTGTACACAGACAATTTTTACAACACAAAATATGTGAATTGGGCTAAATGCATTGACGAGAAACTGACGATCGTAGTAAGTCCAAGAAAGCGCGCCTTAGTTCAGTTCACTGAAAATAATATAAATGAATCACATAAAATAGTGAGATATGAAGAAGCGGCAACTCCGCATGGCAAGGGGGATGGTGGGGAAAAGGGAAAAATTGAGCATCAGTCTATATTTATTTGACGGTGACTATAGTATGCACTGATTATTAGTGTTTCACAAGACAAGATTTCTTGTCTTGCTAGGCTATTTCTTGTCTTGTCTTGCAAAACAAGGCAAGAAATTTAAATAACTCTTGTCTTGTGTTACTCTTGCAAGCAAAAATCTTGTCTTGCTCGCAAGACTCTTGCATATTTCTTGTCTTGCAATTTCATATCAATAGGAACAACATATTTAAATCGGAAGTGATATTTTACTTGAAGCTGTGAAGAGATTTTCGTGAAAAAATGTATTATGCTATAATTGAAAACTTTTCAAATCTTGTATTTAACACTTCTATATTAATGAGACCGACATATTAGATTCTTGTTAATATTAGTAAACCTAAAGTGGTACTTTACTTGAAGCTCTGAACTGATTTCCTTGAAAAAATATATTAAAATATGATAAAAAAAAACTTCTCAAATTTGGTTTTAAAACAATATACTTGATAAAATATAATACAAAATTTCTTATTAAAGACTTTTCTATTTATTGGAACAACAAATTAGATTTGGTTTACAAACGATAAAGTGATATTTAACTCCAAGCTCATTGCAATTTTAAACATCGAATTAGCGGGAGGTCATGTGCTGGCCATATCAGATTTTTTATCTCTAAATCTATAGAAGATGTAATAAGAAAATTTAAATCAGATTGAGAACTTAATGCTCTTTATTATTTTTTGTACTATAAATTTTCAAAATATAATATTTAGAAGATTTTTTAAGAATCTACTACTTCCGGTTGTCAATTGTTACCAAAACCTTTTTAGCTTTTCTGATTAATGTCAGCTTAGCTAGAAGTAAAACCTATAATAAAATGTTGATATATTGAATTATAATATAATATTGCAAGAGTGCAAGAATGCAAGAAAATACTAAAAAATCTTGCGATTCTTGCACTTTTCTTGCAACGTAGATTCTTGTCTTATCTTGCAACGAACTATATAACTCTTGTCTTGTTCTTGTCTTGTATTTTATGCAAGAACAAGACAAGAACAAGAAAAATGCAAGACTCTTGTGAAACACTACTGATTATATAAATGGAAAGTGCATTATTAACCCTGCAGCCATTTTCCCGCAACTATTTATTATTATTCTGTACACTAACTCTTATCGTTATCTTTCAGCACCGCCTGGTAAATTGCTGAAGCTGGACTTCCGTGAATACTTCGACCTGGAGCCAGCGCCGACGTGCAAGTTCGATTTCCTGGAAGTCCGCGACGGGGCTCACGGCTACGGCAAGCTTATAGGGAAGTATTGTGGCAAGAATTTCCCGCCCATGATCCTCAGCACCGATAGACACCTTTGGCTTCACTTCCGTAGCGATGAGAACATTGAATATTTTGGGTTCAAGGCGGTGTATGAATATGTCGAAAGACCTACGAGCTGTAAGTTGATAATTATTACTATATTTTTTTAGGACAAGTGTCATAGTGCGTTTCGTGTAAGATAATTGTATTTGTTTAGATAGAGAAATAAATTGTGTCCATTGCTTGGCCAGAATAATGCATGTTATAATAGTTTCGTAACGCAACCGGTTCGATTATGTTTTGCGACAACGTCCCGTAAGTCTTGAAATTATTTACCGGTTTCTATTCAGTACACGGTTCCTGAAAAAGGTTGGTAAAGTTGGTTATGTTATTATTATTGGCATTAAACGTAATAAAATTCTCAATTTCGTTGTCATATTCACCGTTACTGTTCATTTGGTTATTTTTTTTTTTTATTTTTGTTAGGTTATATCAATTTTAAATGTCATATGATTTCACTCTTTTCACTCTGTACACTCCTAGCATCGTTCGGTAGTTACATGGAGTGAGAAGCGTCTTAAAATGGAGCGTTCGGCAAATGCAGAATGGAATCAAGTGGAGTGAAAAGTGTTAACTCCATAAGTCCAACCTCGATATGCAAGCATACATGGAGTTTTTTTGTTTTATTTGACATCTGTCAGATCATTTTGTATTTTTATGTTGAAATATTTTATTATAAACAATTATTTTATATTTATAATATTGTTTTGTAATATAACAAGGCACGGTATGTCGGAACGGTAAGAATTCTGTACCATTTCTAATATATACTTTCTTCAGAATCATTAAAGAATAATACCGAACTGAATAACTTCTGTATGGTTCATTATTTATTTTTTTTAGCAGTGCAGTATATCAGATTGTCAAAAAAGGAGGTTATTATATTCGTGCACCAAAATTTTAACTCCACTCGTTCGGTTAATCACAAATAAAGGAGTGTACCTTGTTCCCTCGATCTACTCCAACTCCAGCTCTACTCCTACTCCACTCCAACACCGCTCCGTAAATACTTCGTATGATTTACCGACCGCACCTAATACCTAGTATTCAGAGTTTTCCGCGATTTCCAGAAAAATATTTTCTCTCTTAGTGAACTTTAAATTTTATCCTACGATTGACAGTATAAATTCATTTTTACCTTCCGTCACCTTTAGGTAAGGTTTTGTCTTTGGTCAAAAAATTCGGTTGTGAGTTTTTAATGAATAAGCATGTTTAGGGTCCCTAGAATACAATTTTACTAGATTTACGATGATGTCTGTATGTGTGTGTGACAAAAATTTTTTCGACGATAACTTCCACACTACAATTCTAAAAATTATAATTCTTTCATATTTCTCTTCTTTACGTCGATGAAGAACTGATTAGATTCTGGTAATAATTGTTTAACCGAAAATACCCTTATTTGAAGTTCTTAACAGTTTTTATTGAAAACCCGCAGTTAAATATCATTTTTTGACATTTTATATTATTATAAATATGAAAGAATAGGTAATGTATTGTCTATACGATTTGATTATATATTTTCCTTCATATTCAATAGATATAGAGTGAAAGAATTATAAAGAGATTAATGCCCATTTGCACCAACAAGGCTTAAATTTTAAGCTAGGCTTAAACAAAAAAATGCAAATCGAAATTTTGACAGCAATATATTATAATTCATTTGACATTTCATTACGATGCAATATTGTCAATTTAAGCCGAGTTTAATATTTAAGTTACGATGGTGCAAACGGCCGTAACTCTCATAAATCAGCGAGCTATTCTATAACCATGGAAACTGCTGATATATTCAAATAACTGTAATTGACAAATGTTAGTGTCTAGTGCTATTTATATAGTATATGTTCGTATTATAATTTTATTGGATATATAGAATCTTCTAAGGAACTTTCGGCATGGAATTTGTAGAAAATACTATTTGTTCGTATTACAATTTTACTGGATTTATAGAATCTTTTTCAGTGAACTTTTGGTATGAGATTTGTAGAAAACACAAAAAATTAACTGAAGGTAATGTGCTGGCCACATCAGAACAAATTCTAAAAAATAAAACCCGTTATTTCATTTTTTAAATCAATAAGATTCGTAGAATAGTTAGTAACAGTATCAAATCATCAAAGGCTATTGACAATAACTCGTACTTAACCTTAGAAAAGTAGTTCTAGATTATTCTCACACTTTCCGGTCAGCATGTGACGCTCACTGAGTAAAATTTTACCAGTTTTTAATACTATTTTAATGTAATTTATATAGTCAAAATTCCTTTTCATAACATGTAAATCAGTATAGAACTTAAACTTTAACAAAAACAAATTTGAATGTTTCTGAAATTACCAATTTGGCAAGTGATTACACCAGTTATAACTATTTGTAAGTACAACAAAATTTATTCTGTATAACTTACCTTCACAAAAGAAATTATGTACATTTTAGTTTCCCTGATGAAGTTGCAAAATATGTAACGAAATATTGGAATTTAAATAAAATTAACTACTTCATGGTATAACAACAATATATTTCCCAACAATCACCGCCGAGAAATCCGTTAATACATTTTATCTATCAACAAGTACGGCGTTACTTCCTCCTAACATTGACAATAATATTCTAATTATTCTACCTTTGATTAAATAGAGTTAGTAGTAGGGTCAATTACATAGGATCAATGGCACACAGATTCTACACACGATCATTTATTCATCTGACTGCTCGCATTGTTCCTTCTCAATCAATCTTGGCGCAATCGATATCCTGTGATAATACCATCATTGCCAGATCTCTTACTGCATGAATTGCACAAAACAAAACATTCTGAATAGCTTTTTAAACAGGATTGGGCAGAAAGGACGGACGTTTTTTAAAACATCACAAAATTGATACTTTTTGCTGAAGAAAAAAATTAGTAACAGATTTGATTTTGTAATGACATAGCATTTGACAAAATCAAGTGTGGAAAACTGTCGTAATCGGCCCGTATTTTTTAGACGACGATAATGGGACTGCTGTGCTATATTGAGATGATACATAACTTATTTTTGCCTAAATTACGAAAAAAACGTGCTCCTATCCGACGTGTGTGGTTTCAGCAGGAAGGGGCGACAGCCCACACATCTAGAGCATCAATGGACATTATTCGCCCTCTCTTTCTCGATCGCCTCATTTCTAGGTTTGGTGACATTCATTGACCTCCTCGATCCCCTGATTTGTTCATATGCGATATTTTCTTGTGGGATCACCTCAAGATACGTATATACGAAGACAAGCCCGCACATTGGAAGAACTGAAAGAAGCTATTTACGTAGAAGTCGCCCAAATTGATGGAGCGTTGTTGGAAAGAGTGTTTGCATACTTTGTAGAACGCCTGCAGAAATGCATTAATGATAATGGACACCACATGCAAGATGTTGTTTTACATACTTGCTTTTGTCAAATGCTGTGTCATTACGAACTCAAATTTGTCAATTAATTTTTTTCTTAAGCAAAAAGTATCAATTCTGTGACTTTTTAAAAAACTTAAACAATATGTATCGCGAGCGCATAATGGGCTACTTGCGTACATTTTTTTTATTTCATATTTTTGAAGAGCAGGTAAAAACTTGCTACACATATTTTTTCTTTTGACAAAATTTTTATTAATTAGCTAGAAAAAAATAACGAAATTTGATTATTTGAATTACCGCCATGTATGACGTAGAATTACGCAGCACCAATGAGTAGTCGTAAAGCCATAGCGTTTGTTTGTACAGGTAATGTAGATCTCCTGTTTGACGGTTCAACAATAGTTTGGAGGTTAGTATTTTAGTTTGTTTTTTTTTTTCATATCGATATTTTAAATTATTTGTAACTACCTATGTGTTTATTTGTGAAATAATTAATATATTTGAGAGCCCAGAGAGAGATAAATGTCAAATTTAAATTAAAACTTTCTCGTACGCAATGCCATCTATAAGTTACATTCTTAAATATGGTTCCCTTTTTCCGTTCAATATAATGACGTCACAGAAAATTTTCTTTCTTATTTTACTAAAAAACAAATATTTATTTTAAAATAAAATTTATATTTTTATACATGTTTTCAACACAACATTATGTATTAAGTGATAGAAATTGGATTTTCAGTACCACGCAAGTAGCCCATTATAAAAAATGTTGTTCATGCTGCTCAGTGGCAGTTGTAGACATATATTTTGCTCTTATTAGAGCTCATCAGTACAAGATAGCTAGTCAGTAGGTGGACATTAACTAGAGGTTTGAAAAACCGACAAATCGTAACAGCACCAGTAAACAGCCAAATATACAATTGTTGCTTCGGTCAGCATTTCCATGTATTTGTGAATAAATACAACGTCGCAGCGACGGTAATTTATATATATAAAAATCTGTTGTGGCCAGCACAAGACCTCTAGTCATTTCCATATTAGGCTATATAAGTATTGTATTGCACTTCGCTATCGATAATCGACCCGTCGTTATATAACAAAAACATTACAAAACTTTACCCAAATATTGTTTTTATTGTATTTAACATGTCTTCTGCACACACACAATTCTAATTATATCTATTTTTTTATTGTATGAGGAAGTTTCTAAATGTCAGAGATTCTTCCAATTCATAGCAAGATTGGCGGTAATTCTTATAGATATATGCATTTTACCTACAATTTTAAATATTTAATTAATAAAACAATAAGAAAGTTTAAATGTACTTCCCAGAAAAAGCTTTCAGAATGTCACTAAAACTTTTGATTTTGGACACTGACATCTATCATTTACAAACTGTGTTATAAACATTTGAATTACTCAACTGGTTTCCTTAGTGCCTTGGCCTCTGAGATTAGATTATCCTAAATATTATAGTGCCTTTATCTCTAAATCTATACAAGATATAATAAAATTTGTAAATGTATCAGATGTAGAATTTTATGTTCTTCAATAATAGATATATTAGAAATTTTCAAAAATAATATTTAGAAATTTTTTTTAAAGAAACTATTACTTCCGGTTGTCAAATTGTTGCCAAAATCTAATCAGCTCATCCCAGGATTGTCAGATTGAGGAAACTGCAGTCAAATATTTTTTAAGTTTTACAATATTTGAGAATCCGTGGTTCCAACATCTACACATTTACACATACACACACATACACACACACACACTCACACACACACACACACACACTCACACACACACGGGCATTATCGTAAAAATGTTGTATTCGGATTCTAGGGAATTTAAAACGTGCTTATCCACTAAAATCTGGATATGCGATTTTTAGCATAATTCCAGTACCTTTCTTAGCGAACTTGCAAAAAGTAGATGTATCTTTTTCATGTTGGAGGATCATAAAAGTAGAACATTTGTTTTAAACTTACATTTTGGGCGCCGTATATTTATGAACATAATGTAAATGTTGACAAATAAAGTTCGTTTGGAATTTTGACTTTGAACTATAATGAAGGTATGAACAAACTTTAGTTAAATATTGGGACAGACAAAGAGTTAAACGTACAACACGCTAATTAAGCAAACAGTAAATATCGAACTCCAATTGTTTACTTAACTGCGTTACAGTATTTTCAAATAAACTGCCTTTGCCTGCAGATCGTATTAATAATTAAATTGAAAGCCCATAAAAAAAATTAATGTCGAAATTCCGGTGTTTTGTAAAAACAGTAAACCAATAAAATTTTAATTGTGTGTACGGTACAGGTTACAAATTTTTGACAAATAACATTATTTTAAAAAAATATTTTCACAAAACAGAATTTAAAACCGTAAACAGGGGCATCATTACGACTACGTTACTGATGAGAACAAATTTACAACAACAGCAAAAAAATTACACATATTGAATGTACGTGTGTAGCTTAAAAAGTTTCAACAAATTCAACTTTGTATAATATTTCATTTATAAATAAAACAGATATAACGTTTTAAATCAACTTTTTTCTCTCAATTCTTAATGAATTTCACTAGATCCAACTACAGAATCTAATGGTTACTTAGTGATCATGTAAACATCTAAAGCATCCCCACGAAGTTTTTGATGTTTGTTCTTCTTCTTACACACACTATTTCATCTATATCGCACTTTTAACACCTTTTGCAAAGATGTCTATTCCTTATGCGGTGAGATGATGTAATAGGTAAATTTTTTACCAACCTTTTTCAGGAGCCGCGTTCCGAATAGAAACCGGTAAATAATTTCAGGACTTACGGAACGCTGAAACGCATACCTAATCGAACCGGAAGCTTTACGGAACAGTGTAAATGCATATACAGGTGTCTCTTAAATAGGGGGACATGGCTTAACCACAGATTCCTGAGGCTAAAATAAGACGATTTAATCAAACTTGCTTCTACCGAAAAGTTTACCATTTAGCCAGAATTTTGCTTCAAAGTTCTTCAAAAAAAAATTAATTTTGCTTATTATAACCGGACGCTTTATTCGATTTGGATGAAATTTGGTATGACAGTTTATATGGTTATGTCATCTTTTAAGATGATACTTGTTATTATTAGTGAACCACTAGTGTATGAAACTTAGGTGTCCCAACATTTATTAGACCATAACTTTTGAATGGAAACGCCGTTAACGTGAAACAATTTTTTTTCAGAAAGATACATTCAATAGTAAACTTTTCTCTCTCTGGGTAATTTGTGATATCTGTTACGGTTCAGACAGAAAAAAATAAAACCTGAATTTTTTTAAAATAAATTTAATCTAGCAGTCTATCCAAATATCAAACAACGAATTTCTAATGACAATAGCAATTATTTATGGGTTGTCAAAATATTCCTTCGCAATATTTAGAAACTAGTAACATCTGTTTGTTCGGCCTAATAGTATTTTACCATCTTTATTATAAATAACACGAATAAATATGTTATCTTACTCTTAAACAAGTTGAGAAGATTGACAACTCGTTACTGTCACTAAAAATTAATTGTTTGACATTTGGGACACCTACGTTTCATACACTAGTGGTTCACTAATAATAACAAGTATCATCAAAGATGACTTATAACCATATAAACTGTCATACCAAATTTCATTCAAATCGAATAAAGCGTCCGGTTATAATAAGCAAAATTAATTTTTTTTCAATGAATTTTGAAGCAGGATACTGGCTAAATGGTACACTTTCCGGTAGAAGCAAGTTTGGTTAAATCGTTTTATTTTAGCCTCAGGAATCTGTGGTTAAGCCATGTCCCCCTATTTAAGAGACACCCTGTATAGGTACAAAAATTAAATATAAATATCAAATGCTATCTTTTATTTTAATCAAAAGGAAAGGTCAACACCTTTTATATCAATGTTGTATGTCACTAGAAAATTAAGACATTTTATCCATTTGCAGAAATTATTTATCCATCTTCAATTTTAAAATATTGTTTTAGTTATCAATAGACAAAGTTTTACTGTAAAAATACTATGTATTTGTTGTGATAGGTTAGCTAATTAATGAGCATTGTTGATCTTCTTTTGGTCCTTGACTATTTGATCATTGGTGGAATGCTCCGTCTTCCATGCTGATGTTGTTTGCCGTTGTATTTAGGATTAGCTGTGTAAACTACAGCCTTGTTGTTGGAATAAACAATTACTTTGTGGCAGACGTTTACTGTTAGGCGCTAAGTACTTAGAAAGCCCGTTCGCTGCTTTTTGTTGCTCGCCTATAGAAATTTCTCTTCAGCCAAAACAATAAACAGCTCCAATTAACTAAAATAATAAATATTCTTTGAGAATGAAATTAAGCTCAAGAAGAATAATATTGTATTTAAATGAAAAGAAATTAAATAAAAATAATTGTAAAATGAAATAAATATAGCTTTTAATCCCGTTTTTTCAATCTCCCAACAAAGTTTCTTTATTTTTAATAAATTTACTATGTTATTTGAACCATGTCAAATTAGCTCCTTTTATATTTCCAAAATATTTAAAAATTATAATTTAACAAATTTCATACAAAGTGAAAATGAAACTATACAAACAAAAAATTTCATCATGTATATTAATTATCCATTATTTACAATATAGTTATTTTCGTAACAAGTTATGAAATATACCAAATAACATGCGAGTGTAAATTGACGCACGACGCGTAGCGGAGATATTTGAATTTCATACAAGTTATGAACATTATTTTTTAGACGAGCATAAATAAATTTAACTTTTTTTTCAAAACTGATATTTAGGTTCAAACGTACTGACAGCTGACAAATGAATAATTTATACATATAGCCAGAAATAATGACATAGTAACCTATCAACCGTGTCAACTATTACGATATGAAATATATCGTAACACTAATGTGATAAGTTCAACTTTCAGTGCTAGGATACTACGTTGATATGTCATACTTATTACAATGGTCGTCTAAAAAATTTTTAAATGTTTGAAGCAGTTTTTCTCGAAAGTAATATTTGTGGACAGTACATTCCAACAGTCGGTCGACGAAATGACAGTTGTTATGTATGTGCAAATTTTTGTGTAAAATTTGCAAATCCTTGTGTTTATGCCTTATGTTAAATTTTATATTCAAGAATCTATTATTTATATCATCATTTTTATTTTTGCGTATAATTTTATTTTTATTTTTGAAGCTGTGAATGAAGCTTTATGGCTTTTGTTTGAAAATAATGCTCTATAAAGATTTAAAGTCGGCCAATATTATTATTGCAACTATAGGTATAACGAAACCAAGCTGTAATGTATATTTATGCACGGACGTATCATAATTTGACAACTATACTCGAATTTCTTTGACATAAATATCATTTTATAGTCCGCGGGCCTCATTATAGACCGCCGGTCTATAATGAAACGTCAAACCAAATTATAACCTACAATATAAATAATTTAAATAGGCAACATGAAAAGTTTTTATTACAAATCGAAAATTTTTATATTCTTTAATGAAAAATGAAAATTAATTTTAAATAAATAAAATAAATATATCATCACGGCATATTACCCATTTCTGAGTGTGCCACAATCTGCTTTATCGCAGATATCGGTAATGATGATGACATAATTGTACCGTGCGGGCGCTTACCAGGCGTCACCTCACGGGCACTCATTGCTGGCGTGGAGAGTGCACCACAGGGGTCACTTTTGTGCCATTTAAAATTGGAAATATTTGGTGTCGGTCGGGATCGAACTCGGTTCCCCCAGGTTCGCGACCAGACACTCAGGCACGCGGCCACGGGAAAGTACGGAGATACACAAAATAAAACTCAAATGACATAACTAATGGACAAACAATAAACTGTTGTTCTCCACTTTCATAGCAACACTAGATGCAGTTTTTCTAATACTTATAATTTGAAAATTTTCGTCCGTGCATAAAGTAGTGTATGTACCACGAGCGTAACTTGCTTTTATGGGCTTTGACGTGTTTATATCCCTCGGCTTACGCATCGGGCTCAAAATCCCGCCGCAGGCCATAAAAGTCTCCTTACTCTCTTAATACATAAATAACTATTAGATCGCTGAATCTATATAGTCAAGAGGACCACTTTAAATAAAATAGTGGAAAAATTAGGAGTTTTGAAAAGCTATTTTTTAGCATCTTTTATTGATAATCAACATATTTTGCTGAATTGCGAATGCACAGTAGATACAACTGGTACCTTTCTGATAATAACACCGAATGCACTACTGTCGATATTTACCATGTTGCAGGCTATAATTTTCATGCGTGGTGAATTTTGTATGAACACAAATGCAAATCCGTTTACAAAACAGTGCGTAAAGATGAGCAACGTATGTTTAATTCCTACGAACAACATAATTTGCATAAAATTACAATCATTTTCATAAAACGTATTCATGATAAATACACACTGTTGATGTAAAGCTCCATCATTAATTTGCTTTCTATAACTCCCTGACAAGCACAAGCATTCATGGCCTACCTGCTTTGTTAATTTTATTAAAACTTCCTGATCCGTAATTCGAATAGAATATTAAAAAATCTATTGTGGCCTGCACAAGACCTTCCGTCAATTCGATGTATTTTGTACAAATCCCATACCAAAAGGTCCTTGGAACAGATTCTATATAATATCATGTAAAATCGAACACGAACACATACTATTTTTTACAAATTATATACCAAACGTTCATTCGAAAAGGTTCTATAAATCCAATAAAATTAGAACATAAACATACACTAAGTAAAATGCACTAGACACTTCCTTCATTTCTTATTCAGCTATCCCCTATTTTATTAGGGGTCGCTGTTTCCTCTTCTCTTCCACTCATTCCTGTCCAACGCATCTTCTTCACACAGTCCTTCCTTTCTCAAGTCTTTTGCGATACAGTCCTTCCATCTTCTCTTTGGCTTTTCTCTGCGTGTTACTTGCGAGGAACACTATGACATATTAATTTTAGATCATACACCTTCCATATTTGGTTTTGCACTTCCAACTGACATCTGTCAATTAGAATTTTTTGAATATATCATTTGTTTCCATGATAAATAGCAAAGCTGACTAATTTTTCAAAATTTATTTCTTTAAAACGCTTTAAATCTACATCTATTGATTATGAAAGAAAGTGTATAATCAAACAATATAGAAGAGTATTTTCTTTAATATGTATAATAACAAAATGTCAAAAAATAATATTTAACTGCGTTTTTTTAGGAAAAACTGTTAAAAACTTCAAATAAGGGTACTTCCGGTGGATTAATTATAACCAAAATCTAATCAACTCTTCATATGGTTGTACAGAAGAGGAATACGAAAGAATTATAATTTTTAGAATTGTAATATTGGAGTTATCGTCCGAGAAAAATTTGTCACACACGGACACACACATACACGGACACACACACACACACACACACACACACGGACACACATACACACACACATACAGACATCATCTTAAAAATGGTATATTCGTATTGTAGGGACCCTAAAACGTGCTTATTCATTAAAAACTCACCACCGAATTTTTTGACCAAAGACAATACCTTCCTTACCTAAAGGTGACGGAAGGTAAAAATTGTAGTAAGACAAAATATTGTGTGCACCATGGGCATTACTTGATGTTTGTAGCCTTCGGGCGATTTATAAACCCTCGTTTATATCTTATGTGGTGTGATAAATGGTACGGAGGTAACCGCAAAATCGTATGTCCACAATCCGAAGCAAGAGTGTCAAATTTATATTTTTAGGGAAACACTTTTGTACTAAGCACCTCCAACAATTGTTTTTTCGTGTAAGTTTCCGCGAAATACAAGTCTTCCATCCTTAAAAATTCCTGAATACTGGCTTTATTGCTTCCAGTATTTGGAATTTTATTCAGTTGTGATAACTTGCATTGTTTTAATCCATTTTTCAAACACTTCTGCGTTCATGTCAGAGTGGTAATCAGCACTCTTGTCCACAAAATTATATCCCGAAGGTCTCCACATATTCATAATTTTATTCTAACACTACTGAAACAAGCAAAGAAACGACGTTTCGTTTTGATGAGTCTTTCCACACTGTAAAAGGTTTTTCACATGCACCTCAAAAGAAAATAACTGTTTGTATTTAAATTTACGCTTGAATTTATTGTAATTCCTATAATATTTTAATCTCTCTTCAATTTACAAATTGAAGTTAGAAAAAGGATATTTTGAACGCATTGTTATTTGAATACAGATTTAAAAGTATATAATTAGGAAATATCTTATAATCAGGGATGTGCATTTACGCGTAAAAAATTATTTTTTACGTTTACGTGTAAAAAATGTTAAATAAGTAAAAAACGTAGACAATGTATAATTTTAGTTCTTCATAACGACACTAGATGACTTGTTGTTTACAAATGTCATATTACAGTAACTTTCCTTAATCCTATCATAAATATATTCTAAAACTACTGAAACTATGATAAGCTTATAAGAAAGAGACTTAAAAATTATTGTAAAATATTAAAATACATTCTGAAACTCTAGATAAATGAACATAAAATGCTTAAAATTTGTATAAAATTAATTTCCAATAAGTTTGAAGTTAATGATTTAAATCTATTTCAAATTATTTGAAACTATATGTTATTAATAAGTAATAAATAGAAAAAGAAATTTAAGTTTTGCAAATTTTTTTATTCGCTGTCTATTTTTAAATGTCTTCAAATTTTATTTCTTTACAAAACTGCCTAAAATTATATAAAACATAATACATTTTAAAAATATATTATAATATTCTTCAGATTTACGTTTTTAGTCTAATTTTGACGTAAAATGTGTTTAAAGTGACGTTCGGGATTATGTCTAAGGAATATATTTCCCTACTAATCTGATTGTTGATAGTTTGAAGCTACCTAATTGTTTGTCTGAATCAAAGAAACATGTTGATGTCACGTGGACTGCTTGTTCTGGAATATTCATTACACTATAAAAGAAAATATCTTTATAAAAAAAATATAGTCATGGTAATAATATGTTACATTACCTACGTAAAAAATTCTCAAATATTGTGAATGTAAAAAATATTTTTTACGCGTAAAAAATAACGTATAATACGTGACGTATTTTACGTGCCCATCCCTGCTTATAATATTTTAATCTCTTTACAATTTACAAATTCATGTTAGAAGAAGTACATTTAAACCCCTTATTATTTTAATACAGATTTAAAAATACATAATTTGGAAACATCTTGACGCAAATTTCGGGTACGGTCCAGGACAGAAAAATCTATTTGGCTCCAAGAACCTTTACCGCAAAGACCATAAAACTTTATAACGGGCAATTGACAGAATCTATAATGAGTTTCATAGATTCCTTCCTCCAACTATACGTATATAATTTGTCGCTCACAAAAATTTGTGTTCACCATTCTGTTACCCCTAACACTATAAAATATACGTAAAATATTGTGGTTGTATACGTATTTATTATATCTTAGATATCATATTCTCCCTAAATGTTTTCCTTTATACATTTTATATATTTTAAGGTTACGACCTTTCATAAACTTTATATTAAAAATATTAGAGTATACATATTGTGAGTAAAGCAATAATTTTCCTGTGTTGTGAGACTATGCGACAACGATTGTTTAAAGTTTACAGCACGGAACACTGTATTCCATACATTATTTTGTTGATAAAACTGTGTATTTGAAATACATAGACCGTAAAGCCGATAATAACTGTTCTGCAGACCTTCGGGCAGTTAGTTTAATAGTTTTTATAATTTATATTGAACTATGTTTCGCAGTAGAAATTCCTTTATGCGAGCAGTTTTCATTTTGTTTCGTTTTTTAAGAGTTTTTTAGGCTCGTTGATTAAAGTTGTACGGCTAACAAAATATCTACAGCAAAGTTTTTCAATGTTTTTACATTTTTATTCATGTGTTTCAATTTATAAACTGTATCGAGTATAACAATAAAATTAAAGTTTTTCATACAGTCAATATAGACCAGAATATATTGTAATGTACTTGTAGGTACATATTCGATTTCAGGAAAAAAGAAATTGATGCAAAATTACAAGTACAGTTCGAATTTAATTTCTGTTTACCAGTTAACATTTAAACAATAAGTTATCGAACAAAAGTAGTTAATTAAAAAGCACGCCATAAGCCTTTAACATGGATAATGTTTCAAGTAAATGTTTATTTTGCATTGCTGCAAGAACTTCTTGACTGGAAAGGTGATGAAATGAAGAAATTACTGAAAAAAAAATATAATAAACAAACATAATAGCTATTTGTGTATTAAGAGCGCAAAAAGCGACATTGGCGATTGAGAGGTTGTTGCCGCGCGACGAAGGAGCGCGGCATTCTCTCCATTTGCGCTCAAAACACACACAAGATTTTTTCTACAGTCGCCACAATGGGGTCCTCCACCATAACAAAAAATAATAAAATGTACACTTTATACTTAAATTACTGCTCAATAAATAACGATTGGCTAATACAAAAGATACGGTTTAAACTTAAAAAAGCTTTTAAATGATTATATCGTTACATTAGCCACCTATTCCATAAAAAAACCAAAATTAGAGCGTGGAAGCAAGGATTTGTGATGATTTGATGAGTTTTTGTTGCAAAATGTGTGGTTAGTTGTCACGCCTGTCACACTGAAAAAATTAACAAATATTTCAAGGAATTTGTAATTATATAGCCATGTATGTGCATTGACTGACTTCTCGCAATTATTTAAGTAACGAAATAACTAATAACTTTATTGTAATCAAAATCACAATCATTCCTATTACTAAACATAACTGTTCACACAATTTATTTTATATTTAATTTTATTTTATCGTTATTTTCCATTCTTCTTAAGTTTTTATTCAATCTAATCTAAGCATTTTATACTTTCGTTTTTGTAAATGAATGCCCTATTTCATTTTCACAGCAGTGTGGCATTTTGTTAGGTTATGTTAAATACCGACAGAACATATGTCAAATTGACTTGTGAACGTGATAAATGTGTAATTACAGTGCCATTAGTTCCTAACTAAACATTTTCATTAAGAATGTAGACAAGTGACATTTCTCAACATTGTATACTTAGAAATTTGGACAGCGAGCGTTTTTTCTACTTTGTCGCGCATGAGCGGCAAAGTGACATTTTGCGTTGACAAAAGAGAGCGCAAATGGCTACTTTCTATAGTGGCTGTAGAAAAAATAAATATTATATACCAAATTAATAATATGTAAAATTAAATAAAAAATAGTAAGAAGAGAAATGACAAAAATCTATCGGCAATTCGAGAAACGACCTTCGGAACAAGTTACAACTTAATTCAGTTAAGAGTGCCATTGTTAATTCAAAGTTTTGTAAAACAATATCTAAATTTATTTGACGACTACATGAGTTTTTTAATGTATTTATTTATTTAAATTTTGACGACCATTGTAGGCAGATTATTTATTGTTTATTATTGTTTTATGTATTCATCCATGTTTTATAAATTCTACATTTTCACGTAAGTTACACATGTTTGTATTTAAATTTTTCAAAAATTGTAATATTATTATAGCTCCTGAAAAAGATACATGAAGTGTCGAAACCGGTAGAGGCGGAAAATAAAGCAATTAGTTGACTGATATTCAGTAATTTCTTCGTTTCATAACCTTTCCAGTCAAGAAGTTCTTGCAGCCATATTATTTTATATATTTACTAGCTGTACCCGTTGCAAATATTTGCAACAAAATTATGGGGTAAAATTATATATTTCCTGTACTTATATTCAATGTTTGGTACTCTTCAACACTTTTTTAACCACCGGTGCTTCTTTGGGCACATAGGAATAGGGAGATTATTTGGTACAACACTGGTAATAATAAGTAAATTATTTAGGGTTACAGTCTATCTACCAGTTTATAAACTTATAGTTAACTGTAAATTGGGAACTGAAACTGTTTTAACCATTGACAGATAAAAATACAGGTCTTGTAACACAGGCACAGGATGGATTTTATTGCTCGGTAATTATTTGATGAAGAACTTTGGATATTATTGTACAAAATTTACAACAAACTCCAGCCATATTAAATTTTCAAACAGCTAAACATACCTATTAAAAATATGCAACTGATATAGAAAATAATAATAATAATTAATAATAATTCTATAGGGATCACAGTAGGTATTCATTTAATGAACCCGTTTCTCATTTGAAGATTTGATGCTAGTGGTAAATTCGACATTTCTGATATCTGAATTCTTTTTTTTTCACTGTTATAAATTTAAAAGAGAAAGGTAAAACATCTAATGATCTAATAGAGATTATCCGCATATTTAACGTCTTTCAATGTTATATTTTATTATTATAAATTATAATTATGAATTAATGTTGCAAATAAAATCATTCTTACTTCATTTCATCCCATTTTATAATGTATATAATTTATTCTCAACAAAAATATTGTTATTGTCGTAATCAATGTTTCATTTATGATTTCAAGTTCAATTATTGTAGTAATAATTAATAATGAATGTTTTATTGTACAGAAAAATATTATACATTATTGTAATCTATGACGGATTAACGTGTTTCTATTTGCAAATTAACATTTTTATTCGGTTTAAAAAAATATGCATGAAATATTAAATAAATAACGAATAGTATTTTTAAGAAACTTTACTAAAGATTAGATTACAACAATAAAAGAATGTGATTATTACAACAATGAGAGAACTTGATAAAAACAACGATGAAACATGATTCCAACAATGATAAAGTTGATTACAACAATGTTAGCTACGCTAGAAGTGAGAAAAAGTAACCAGAGGGTTTGAAATCTGTTTTCGTTTAGTTGAAATTAGTTTTCATTAGTGTTAATTCAGTTTTCCTTTACGTGAAATCTGTTTTCGTTAATGTGAAATCATATTTCGTTACTGTGATGTGAATTGTGAATTCACTTTTCATTTGTGTGGAACCAGTTTTCTTTAATGTGAATCCATATTTTGTGAATGCGAAATCATTTTTCAAAAGTGTGAAAACACACTGTAAAAGGCAGCATAGAGGGTAGCGTTTAAGAGCGGGAAAATAGGAACATCCAACTTATTCATTATAACATACTCTTTTGTAAATAATGATTTCGTTTTTGAAAACATATAAATTTACACCTGTCTCTTGTCCATTTTTAAATAGGTAATAATGCTGTATTTTAGGTATGGGATATATAATTCAATAAATTTTTAAACTTTAGGTTAAAAAAATTATTATATTGTAATACAAAATATGTTTCCCTAATAATTTTGCTCAATATTATTAAATTACTTACTATCTTTTAATTAATGAATTAACTATTATATTTATTAATTCTTGGGGCAAAAATTCCTTCTTATATATTCACTTGCAATTTGACATGTTGACATATTTAAGGTTAACTTTTGACTGTTGAATGATAAAAGCTTTGCATGTTTCAAGATATTTACCTGTTAAATTATTTAACTTTGCATCAATAAACCAGCCCTAAATAACACAAAATATTATTCTTGTAGCAATTTTCACAAATTGTATGTATTTTTCATCATTCTCATCTTTATGTTCAGTGCTGCCATCTATCGCTTGACAGCGGTACTTAATAAAAAATCTTTAAAGCCTTATAAAAATAGACGGAATTGAAAATCTTAACATTTTAGATTTTTGTGCACATCTACATGCTAACAGCTTTCATTTAAAAAAATATTCATTAAAATCGGTTCAGTAGAAGTCCATAACTAAGGCCCCAAAGAAAAACCTTATTTTTTTATATATATAGATATTTCTTTATCTCTAACGCTAAAAAATATAATAAAATTTTTAAATATATCGTATAGAGATTTTTATATTCTTTAATAATTTTAGTAACATAAATTTTCAAAAAATAATATTTAGAATTTTTTAAGAGTCTAATATTTCCGGTTGCCCAATAGGGTCATGCCACATTTTCTGTTTTATTTTTTTCCTGGAAGTCTACCGGTCACAGTATATGTAAATAATATTTTCACGTCATTTGTGTGCATTATTTTGTAGATATATTTTTTTTAAAATAGGGGTCAATTTCAAATCTCAATTAGGTCACATGAGCGCATACGTCATGTATCTGAACGATTCCAGTTCATCCTGGCGGACAAAATGTAAATTAAGATTGTTTATAAATAGTCTTTTTGGGTTTTTTTAATAAATTGTTTCCACAAGTTGGAACTGCACAGTTCTTCTTCACCATGTTTTATCATTATAAATATACAATTATTGCACTTTTATGTATTAAATTATATATCAAGCACACAAACCTGCAATTACAAATAATATTTCTCTAATAAAATAATTAAATCTTTATGAAACAAAAAAGATTGAATAGAGCGCACTTTTCCTCTAACAGCTTTATAAATATTTGGCTAGTTTACTCTGATCTGACGTTTAACTTTAAAGTTTGTGACATTGTGACCTTCATGTACGTGTGACTAGTGTCGTTGTGTGAGTAGCTGATACATGACGTCACAGAAAGTCGTAGCGCGAATATCTTATGAATGAAAAGTATTATATTTTGGGATGTTTTATGTTGTAATATGGATAATAAGTGTCATAGATTCTATTTTTATAAAAATATTAGCAACATTTTTTTTTGGCATGACCCCATTGTTGCTAGAATCTAATCATCTTTTCCCAGTAATGTCAGATTGAGGAAACCCGCCGTTAAACATGTCTTAAGTCTTATAGTATTTGAGAAACCGTGGTTCCAACACACACACACACACACACACACACACACACACACACACACACACACACTCACACACACACACACACACACACACACACACATCATCGTAAAAATGTTATAATCAGACTTATCCACTAAAATCTGGATATGCGATTTTTAGCATGAGTCCAAAACCTCTCTTAGGGGAGATAAAAATTATATACACGCCCAGAAATTGTTTTGTGATTACTCGTATTGTTCGTAAAAAAGTTAAAAATAACTTATTTCTCACTAAGTTTATAGCAAACTATTAAATCACCAGCGGCCGTAAGATTGTCAGCTCCTTCCAAAAAATGTCATTCCAGTTCATGTTCTCTCAATAAGAAAGCAATTAAGTGCTCTGCTCCCTTTTGTTGATTTGAAGTTCCAATAAATATTTCTAAATTGCACTGGTCGTATCCACTGGGGCAGTGTCTCGTTATTGGCAAGCGGTGCCCGGAGCGTGGCTTCGCTTGGAATGCTGTGGGAATTTCGTGCGAAAATGCGCCCTGCTGAAGCCCTGCCCGTGTTGGGAAGTGTGTAAACACGAGAAGGAAAATAGTTTTTAATTTTGACTTGTGGCAGAATACCTCTGTTCCCTGTTTCAGTTGATGTTATTAGTGGTTGTAGAGTATGGTTAATGGTTCATGGTTCATGGAGGTGAAATGAGCAGGTTGGGAATGAATGTACAGATAGGTTTCTACAAATGAAAGATATACAAACGTATACATACAGGGTGTTAAAAAATAAGTATCACAAATTATGAGGGCTATACAGCGTGTTTTTTTAAGCCTGATAGAACTTCAAATTGTAAAAAGTAACACAAAAAATTAGATTTTAATCAATTTTTTTTGTTTATTTGAAAGATCAATGCATGGCATTAAAATTTGAAAAGGATTTCGGGCATATGGCCACCGCGGCTGTTCTTGACGAAGCGCATTCTGGACGTCCAATTTTGAGCCACTTTTTCGAGCACTGCTGGCCGTATGTCACGAATAACATGAACAATGTTGGCCTCCAAGGCGTCAATTGTTGCTGGTTTATCAGCATAAACCAGTGACTTTACGTAGCCCCACAGGAAATAATCGAGAGTTGTCAAATCATACCATATCGCCAAATTTTGATTTAAATAAGTCGATGGTTGCGGTCGCCGTATGGCACGTAGCGCCATCCTGTTGAAAGCACATCTCATCCGGATCAATGACATCCATATTTTCAAACAAAAAAATATTGATCATGGTGCGGTAATGATCTCCATTGACCATAACGCGAGCTCCGGCCTCATTTTTGAAGAAATAAAGTCCGATGATACCACCAGAATGTAAACCGCGCCAAACGGTGAATTTTTCTGGATGTAATGGAGTCTGTAAGGTCTCTTGTGGATTGGTATCACTCCATATGCGGCAATTTGGCTTATTAACAAACCCGTTAAGCCAATCACGAAGTTGTCTATAAGTTGCGCGAATCGACGACTGATTTTCAAAGTAAATTTGGATAATTTGGTAGCGTTCTTCAAGCGTGAGTCTATTCATGATGATTTGCCACAGTATACCGATCATAAATGTCAAAAAGTGAAGGCAGTATGACAGCTCGTTTGACAGTTAACTCTTTCATAAGTTCTATCTAAGCAAAAAAAAAAAAAAACTCCCATTAGTACTGACCAAAATAAGTAACATGGGTTCGACCTTCAATAGTTTCCGAGATATAAGACAATGAAAAATGAGTTTTTCCGTGTTTACCTCTGCTATCTCGAAAACTGTAAGAGTTATGACTTTGATTAAATGACACATTTTGTTTCACTTTCAGAGGTCATCTTAGATGTGTTTTTGTTTTTCAAAAAAATCGATTAATTGCATTAAGACAAAAGTTGTGGCGACCTTGGCCAATATTTAGTTTTCAGATAACTTCGTAACTATTAGAAAGTGAAAAATAATGTTTCATATAAAATGTTATTATTTTTTTATAGTCTGTTTACTGGCATAGACAAAATTTTGTTCGACCATTATCTTAGTCAGTTTTTCTTCGATTCTATTACAAAATGGCCTCTTTCTAAAAACAGTTGAAGATCGGACCCATGTTGATTAAACTTTTTTTACTCATTTTTTGTCAGTACTACATGCCCTCATAATTTGTGACATTTATTTTTTAACACCCTGTATATGACGGGTCCAGGAAAAAATAATAAAAGTCATATTGACTAATTTCAGCAGATAGTAAAAATAAAGTTTTAAATCTGCTGTTATTTTGTTGTTATAAAAATGTATTACAGTAAAAACATTCAAATTTAAAAAATAATTCAACTGATAAGTTTATTATCAAATGTGAAACCAAATACCTACCGCCAACTGGGGTGTTTCGAGACTTAAACTTCAATAGAGACAAAATTCCGGAAAAAGTTTGAAATTATTTTACAGTTATGAACAACAACAAAATACTATTATATTAATTAATATTGTCAGGTAATACTTTTTTATCCATTGGCAACACTGTAATGTGTTGCTAATTCACTAGTATGAAACTAGTGACATTAATTATAAGGTATCGTATTATACTTTTTATTTCCAGCAAAATCGGCTCCGGTGGCTCAATGGTTAGAGCAACGCCTCGTAGTCATGAGTGTGTTTGGGGTTCTGGGTTCGAATCCCATTAAGGCATGGGTGTTTGTATATGTAAACCTACTCAGTAATGGGGTATTCCACTCAAATTTTTTTATTACTTTAAATAAAACTTCATTCAGTTTTGAAGCAATTATTAAAAAATCTTAATTGTTTCTAGTTTAACAGTATTTTATTTTCGAGAAATCAGTGTAACGTCACATTCCCCCTATACTTCTCTTTCTCACACACAAATGTGAAATATCTCGTAAAGTAATTATTTAAAAAATGTTTTCATTGTTTTAAGTATTATTTATTGAGCCATACTTTAAGTTAAATTGAAATTTTTCTTATTTTTTTGTTACGGTGGAATACCTCATTGGGATTTAATCCTGTTGAGAGGTTTAAAAACAGCTATACAGGTGCTGCACGGAAAACGAACGTTTTTGGAATAAACATTACTGAACTATTTTTAAGTGAAAAATGTATTTATTGACATGAATGTGTACGTAACAACATGCCATTTTGTTTACTTTAGTACGATAAATTATTTCGTTCAAATAGTGTCCATTTTTACTTAGACAAATTTGGAGGCGCTCCCTAAAGTTGGCTTCAACTCTGTCAATCCTTGGTCGAATTTCTCTGACAGTCGTTGTCGCGATTTGTGCTCTGTACTGTCGAATTTCTTCTTTTAGTTCGTTTAGTGTGCCAGATTTGTTTTCATGTACACGTGATTTCAGGAAACACCACAGGAAAAAATCACACATTGATTGGTCGGGGACGCGTTGTGTTTCCGTTACAGAATCGATTGATTTGTCAATATTTTCATTCAAAAATAGCGCAGTAAATGTTTGTTTGAAAAACGTGCGTTTCCCGTGTTGCACCCTATGTTACAAACAAATAGATAGGTATGTTGCTTTTATTGTTATCACTTTCCAAAAAATCACTGACAGCATGGAACAACAGCAACGTGAACTAAAGCATAAACAGACTGGACTTTGATCGATGCTACATATACTCAACCGGAGTTTGACGCTTTTCCCCGGCATCCCCTATCTTTTACAAAATCTTGGTACTTTCAATGTTTTCTTTCAACTCGTAAAAACTATTATTCGCAAAATCCGCAGTTCGAACTACATCAGGGGTGGGATTCTGTAACTCGTCCATTATCAAACGGTACCGTAATCACTATAGAAACGTATTTTTTTTTAGATGATTGGTATATGTATATGACACAAGAAGTAGATAAGGGGAATTGTGTAGATGTGATTTATATTGATTTTGCAAAAGCTTTTGACAGAGTAGATCATACCATCATGTTAAATAAGCTATCCATAAGTGGTTTCTCTAACAGTACAATGTCACTATTGAAATCATATTTACAGTCAAGGTATCAATTCGTAACCTACCAAAGTCATTATTCTGAAAAATTTAAGGTTCTATCAGGTGTACCGCAAGGGTCCAACTTAGGACCTCTACTTTTTCTTCTTTATATAAACGATCTATCTACATGTGTAAAAAGTTCAAACAAACTTCTAATTTTTCGAGCACTAAACGATCAAAATGACGCCGAATTATTACAAAAAGATTTAGATAATGTTTACGAGTGGAGCGTACGGAATAACTTGCTATTGAATTTAGATAAATGTTACCATGTTAAATATTCCACAAAGAAAACTAATAGCAATTATAATTATTTAATAAATAATCGAGTAATATACAAAAAACCCGACATTAAAGATTTAGGAATAAACTTCCAAGAAAATTTGAAATTTAATAATCACATAGATATAATAGTAAACAGTGCAGTAAAATCATTAGGTTAAACTCGTATCTTCTCAGATCAACTCAGCCACTTGTTCTTCTTTTTAATGCATTAAACTAGAATATGCTAGTGTAATTTGGAATTCATCTGAGCTATATCTCAAGGAAATGGTTGAAAAAGTTCAAAAGAAATTTTTAAGATATCTGTACTTTAAGAAATTTAGAACTTATCCAACTTTCATGCCATATACCACACTACTAAGCATTTTTAACTTCTTGAAATTAGAAACCAGACGAAACATTTCAAATATTATTTTTATTTGTAAAATAGTTCAGAATATTATTCAGTGTCCTAACTTACTATCAAAATTACCTTTTCATGTTCCAATGTATATCTTTTCGAAACCAAAAGATATATTTTATATTAAAAGATATAACTTAGAAATTAGGAAAAATTCCCCTTTAATAAAATGTTGCCTAATTTGTAATAATATTAATAACAATAATGTAGATATATATATATATATACAGATAATATAGTTACATTAGTTAAGTATTTGAAAGTATTTTGCAGAGTAAGTTAATTTAGTGTATAAGTTAGTTTATAATGAAACTATGTAATTAGGTCCTTGAGCCTGTTCAGTTTCAATAAATAAATAAATATTTACGTCATATTTGTCAAATAAAATGAGATCTTCCATGTAACCATAGTAATAACGGTACCGTTTGATAACGGACGAGTTATAAAATCCCACCCCAGGTCAGTTCATGAATTTAACCCTATAGTACTTTTTTTGTTAGAATTAAACTCATTATTATATTGAACTGATTAAACGAGGTTAAAATTTGGATCCTGAACTTGTTAAACGAAAAAAAAATACTTTTAAATTAAAATCTTTTTATTGGACGTTTCGGAGCTTAAATTTTGCTCCATCAGTCAGGGCACATCCTTAATAATACACAACCTCATTATGCAAACGAAATTTAACAGACAAAAATGCATTAAGGAACCGCGCAGTTTGAAGATCAGATAATTTTTATTCAAGTCGTGAACTTCCTATTAACTGCTTTTAAAATTCTCTAGTAGTGCACAGTGCACTTTATACTTATATACGTGAGAAAACTGGAGATATCTAGTATCTAGCGATAATCATTTTAAATGAATTTCTATTTCTAGTGGTTTAAGAATTGTTATATGCAAAAATAGTGATCTCTCTATCCAGTCTCAGTCCAGATGATCTAATTTAGACTAGGGTAATGGTAATGACAAATCTAAAAATTTAAAAATATGTTAAGTAAATCTAGTATTAGAAAAGAATCTATTGTGGCAAGCATAATACCTTTTCTTTACTTTATATTATTTTATTTACCTATTTAAAGCTTGAATATACAGGTGGGGCAGAATGACCTCCCTGATTTGAAGGATTAATTGTAAGAAAACGGTTCAAGATACATAAAAAAGGTTTTTATTGCTCAAAAGTACATATAATGCCGTTTTATTTTCACGATGTTTGGAAAATGATATCGTCCAAGTGGCGGCCTTTGCGAGCAACGCACATATTGAGCTTTTCAAAGAAGTTTTCGACTACTCTTCCCAGTATATCTAGCGAAATTCCAGCGATGACGTCCTCAATTGCCTCATTCAGAGCTTCAAGCTACAGCTTTGACATATCCCCACAGAAAAAAATGGAACTAAAAGTGGAATTAGCGGCTAATTCTTTTGATGAATTTGCCTGTTGAAGATTAAATTTTAAATACCAGGAGGTCTATTCTAAATGTAGCGACAGTAAGGTGTCGCTATTGCGTCATTGTTAGTGACGTCATATGATGACGTTGAACCTACGTCACCATTTAGTAACTGTTATTTTACTAGATGGCAGTGTTGTATTTTTAAGCGCTCAGTTTGAATTTCACAGTATTCATTTCAGTTTTGATTGTGATCTTATACAGTTATCTGCTCTTTTGTGTCGTGTTTAAAATTTTATATCTCTTTTCTATAGTTTTAATTTTTATTTTATTTTTAATTAGTTTGTTATATTATTATTAAAGTTAGATTATTTGGTTTTTAGTTTGATTTTTTAAATTTATATTTTAGTTTCTTTTCTTTTTTTAATTTAGTTACGTATTTATTTAAATTTAGTGTTAGTTTATTATTTTAGTGTGTTAGTTTATTTTAGTTTAGTATTTCATTTATTTTCATTTTTTATATCGGTTTTTAAATTCTTATTTATTTTAGTTATATATTCATATAAAATTAGTGTTAGTTTATTAGTTCATTAGTTTAGCATTTTTTTTTTTATTGTTTTCGTTTTTAATTTGTAATGTTTCAAAAACGTGAAAGAGAGGAGAAAGTTTCAAGTGAACAAAAAGAAACTTTACGCCATTTTATGGAGGACCACGAAGATTTTGCGAGGGGAAAATTATTGGGGGCAGACGGCAGGCATAATTGGAAGGCATTGTGAGACCAATTAACTATTTTGTTAAAGAATATAGAAGGTGGTGCAACAAAAAAATCCGCTTCGGGCAAATTATACGAATTATGTGCATCTCTAATTAATCTTCGGGCAATTCTAGCCTCTTCTCTTCTCTCCTCTACTTCAGCATCACGCACAACAAAATATTAAAACGCACGAAAAGCCATTTCTTTATAAACAAAACGCTAACATAACCAAACTTCAAAGTTAGCGAGTGGAAAAGAACTTAGCGAGACCTACATAGGTGTCGAAAAATGTAGCGACCCTCGCTACGACGTCATTCCCCCTCTGAAGTGCGGCTATGACGTCAAGCTATGACGCAAATACGTATGTCATCACTGCGTTGAAGTAGTGGGGATAGCGACACACGTGGACTTAGCGACTCGATAAGTGAATTAGAATAGGCGCCCTGCATAGAAATCGCTAATCAAAAATGAGGATTAGCTTAAACTTTTTTGAGAATCAGGCTGTTAAAGTATTGGAAAAATGCTGATGTAACATAGATGATGAATGTAATAATTTTTGAAAACATTCTCTTCAAAATTGTGGATGACTGATAACTTTTGTATAAACATACTGGATGGTATAACATGAACTATAAATAACTCTTCATAAATTATTATGTAGCAACCCATTAAATCTTATGTGTGTGTCTATATTGTAATTTGATAAATATCAACGATATATTGTCGATATCAGTAACCAATTGAAATTAATTTGTTAATGTCAACTATTGCGATTAGAAGATAAATGACGTTGAAATTATAGATTACAGGAGATTAGTGTCCATGATACAATTAATTGACTTAACTATTCAATCTAAATACAATCAAATACAAATGAAGCATTTTATGAAACACAGTGCTTATAAAACCTCGGACAGAAATTAATGTACCTTAACTCTCGCGATATTATTGCTTGTAAATTAAAGTTTTTCGCTAGAGGACAGAATAGAATATTGCTATTAACTATTAGTAAATAGTTTTTGGTAACAGTCATACATTGTTTATTCATTATTTTTGGTATTTGGTATATGAAATACATATTGCTTTCAAAACCATATCAATATTCTATGTTTATATAAAAAACTGTAATGGGGGCATTTACCATAAACGAATTTAGTGTTTGGATTAATAAAATTCATTAGTTCACATTTAAATAATGATAGAAAATACTAGAAATCTATTCAAATAAATTTCTTAATATATTTAATTAATTTCTGAAAACTGTTATTTTTGCCCTCTATACAATGTCCTTGAAAGCTGTGACGTCACAATCAAGGACATTAGAAAGAGACAGAAGAGAGATATAGCATGATTAGTTTTGATGTTTGCGAGACAGGTGTTCAGTAATTCCGCTGTAAAAGAGAGGTTAGTTTATTTATTTTGAAGAAATAGAACTGTGCTCTTCTCGCCAGTGTTTTATAAGGTCTGCAATATGTAATTGTTTTGTACTTGGTTGTTTTAATAAGTCTAAGGATCTATTTCGACACGATTTCAAGCAAACATGATAAAATGTGGTTGATTAATGTCATTCCGTGAATTCTACGTCATCAGAAAGGAATTCAAGTAAGAGATACAACTTTAAAAAATTAATTTCTCTGTTATAACAAATAGTTTTTAAATCGGACGAAGACCAAATGAGGAGTGTTCATTCAAAACTTAATATGTCCATCATAAACAGTTTTCAGAAAAACGCGAAAAATTTACTATGTCCCTGCTATATATGTTTTTAATTCAATTACTTCATATATAATTCAGTTAGTAAATGTTATTAAATATCCGATAATATAATATTTGTATATCTCTTCAATTAGTTTAAATATGCAAAAAATATTTGGACATGTTAACTTTTGCATGGAAAAATTGGGACATGTTAACTTTTGCATGGAAAAATTGGGAAATGTTGAATTTTGCTTGGATTTTTTTTGTTAAATTATAAAGAAATTAAGATCCATCCATATTCAAGTTTTACAAAAAATATGAAAATTTAAAAAAAAAATCATTCCAGTAGGTACATAATACTTTTCGTTTAAAGGTGAACCCCTGTGTCAAATTCTTCACAATCACACTCCTTATTATCTTCATTTTCATATTTACATTCTGGAGTGTTTATTAAAACTTTGTTGTACCATTCGAACTCTTCTATCTCTTGCCAGATGGTCTACATCCTTTTTTATGTGTACTTATTTTATTAATATTTTTTAGTACATCCAGTTCCAAATTTCTGTCATTCTTTCCTCTTTTCAAGAGACGTACGGATTGTTTCAAATCACTAAACTATAATACTACTATTCATGTTCTTTATGGTGAATGTATTCTCTCTTCTCTCCCTTACATTTCTTTATATGAATCCTTTTAGTGTCCTTCAGGCCAGTCATTTATATATATTGTAGTTCTTTGATATTATATATTTTCCATTCTTTCCCTAACCTCATTATTCTTTCTACACTTCTGTATAAATCTTCATATTCAATTTTATATGAACATTATATAGTGGACATTTATAGCTTCATTTGAAATTAATAAAACTGTATTATTTATTCAAAGGACATGTTAAGATTTGGTCAAAACATAAAAAGTTTCAACCAATAGTTAACATGTCCAGGGGACAAATTAACTTTTGATTGAAACTCAATTTTTATTGTTAAGTTTATATGGGACATGATACAGTTTTCTTGAAACCGAGCATGCCAATCGATTTGGATGACTAGATTTAAGGCGAACACATGTATAACTCATTTTTGACAAAAAATGGACATATCAACTTTTGAATGAACACTCCTCAAATACTGTATAAGAAGTTCAACTTTCAGAAGAAAAAATAAAAAAATATGGTAAATGACCCCATTATAAACAAATTAAACATCAACTTCCATTTTATACTCTCATTAAACATTCTTCAAAACTATTCCGTAACAGACAACCTTAACTACCCTCTCTCTGTTGTCAAACAAGCCTAGAGTGTCCGTGACACTTGTCTAGCATGCTTGACTGCTCTGTTGTGTAAACTCCAGTTAGCGTGACTGTTTGTTCCAGCGACGCCGGAAGTGGAAACGTGCAGGTTCAACCTCAACGGGAGCGAGGGCATCTTCTCCAGCTCCGAGATTCCCGAGGAAAGAAAAAATCTAACGATAAAGTACGACATAGCGCTGGATTGCATGTGGGTCATCACCGTGAAAGAGGGGTGGAAGGTAAGACTAGATTTTTTTTATTCATAGCCGCCTATTTCTGTATTTGTTATGTGAGAGTCATTCTTATGATATGAAACAAAGAGCATGTTTAAAAGATAACAACAATTACTCGAAATCTCAGTCACTCAGCATTTATTCTCATACGAAATCGCCGCGTTCAGCACCACTCATCGCTGGCATCGCTGACCTCCGAAGTTTGACGAACACAATGAATGGACGAATGTAATTGGTTCAGCAATTGCATTCGGCAATCATCGGCACGCAGCGGTGCTCATCGCTGCCAGCGCTGCCGGGGTGCTGAACGCGCCCATTATTCCCCACATATAGATATACTTCAAAATTTTCAAAAATCTAATTTTTATGTATCTAGATAACACTCAATGCGCTGATTCCAAATTTTGAAACCGCAGGTCGATATCTCGTTTAGTTCTCGAGATATTTAGGTTTAAAGTTGCGCTCAAAACTGCCCATTTTTGGGTAATAACCCAAAAATGGGTCGAGATATGAATATGGCGACAACACCATTCGATTCTACGGGCAAAATTACATAAGTACACCAATTTTCAGAATTTTTGAACAGCGCATACAATCTCTAAAGCAAAATAACTGAAAATGGCCAAAAATCGCAAAAATCGTAAGGGGTACCCCTTACGGTTTTTTCAGATTTTAGCCATTTTCAGGGTTTTCAAGCTTTTATTCATAAAAAATTAACCGGTTGGACAAAAGTTATGAAAACTGCTATACTTATGAATTTTTGTCCGTAGAATCGAATGGTGATGTCGCCAAATTCATATCTCGACCCATTTTTGGGTTAATACCCAAAAATGGGCAGTTTTGAGCAAAACTTTAAATCTAAATATCTCGAGAACTAAACGAGATATCGACCTGCGGTTTCAAAATTTGGAATCAGCGCATTGAGTATTATCTACATACATAAAAATTAGATTTTTGAAAATTTTGAAGTTTTTATCTAAATGAGGGGTATATTATTTTTTACAAATTCCATACCAAAAGTTCCTTTGCAAAGATTCTATAAATCCGATAAAATTATAACGTGAACATACACTATGTAAATTGCACTTGACAATTCCTTCTTTCTTGGCCAAGTTCTTAAAATTAACATGCAAAACAGACTTTAGCGATAAAAATTATAGATCGAATTTGTAACGAAGGAATTCTCTTAAAATAAAGTCATAAAGATAACTAAATCGTAATTAGAGATGCATTCGGGCCGGGCCGAGCCGGGCTTTGAGGTTTGGATCGACTCGGCCCGAAAATAAAAATTACCGGCCCGACTCGATAAAAAAATTAGCTAGCTCGGCTCGAAAATTGACTCGAAATCGGGCCGGGCTTCGGGCCGGGCCGGGCCAAAGCTCGAAATTGGGTGCATCCGGCATTCCTAATGTTGATTTTTATGTTAAAGCGAAATGTTTAACTTTTTTCGTGTCAAACTTATAAAAAAACCTCTACATTCTTATAACTTTCAACATTAGTTAACATAAGTAGTTAAAAAAGAGACCCTTCTAGTGTAAGTTTGTTATAAAAATTACAGACCTACGTGTATTTAACACTTTGTTTACCAAAGCCGTTCGAAAATTTAAACAACTTTTTCACAATTTTACAATTTACATAAGGATTTTTTATCTAACTTTGTTTCTGCTCAAAAATAGAACAAGATATCATTATGGTAGGAACAAAAATCACTTTTATTTAAGTATACGAGTAATAGCAACATCACAATATAATTATTATGCTTTAATGAATAACCTTGAATTCTTGAAGTAAAATAATACATTTTTATTTATTAATATGTGAAGTTTGTTGTTATTAAATCATTTTGATCCTTTTTAACTTAATCCATTTTCATTAAAATATTAAGGAAACTGTGCATTTGATTGATCTAAAAGATTTTTCGGGCCGGCCCGAAAAGCTCGAATTTTCTGGCCGGGCCAAAATCAAAAGTCTGACTCGCCTCGATTTTTGAAAATGATTAGCCCGATTCGGCCCGGTAAAAAATATCTTCGGCCTGGCTCGATGATCGACCCGAAATCGAGACGGGCTTCGGGCCGGGCCGGGCCAAAGCTCGTAATCGAGTGCATCTCTAATCGTAATACATTTCATTTTTCTTTTTTAATAGTTTAATACATTTTTTTGTAGAAAAATGTTAATACATATGAAAACTTTATGTTACTGTTCACTTCTGTGAAATAGCGGTAAAAGATTTATACGATGTTCTTAAACTACTAAACGCAAACAAAAGTTTTAATTTTGTTTTTCCTCCTACTTCATATTTACCCTACTACTTGTTGTGTTTTTAAGTTTGTAGAAGGATTTATCATTAAAGTTTGAGGTTGGCGTTATAGTGTATCTCTAACAAAGTTTAACAAAGAAAAGATAAATAAACTTATATTGTTCTAGAAATGTATGTAGACACTAAAACACTAACAGTACCATAACTTTACAAGAAATTGAACATCTTTACAAAAGAATTTCTTTATTAAAATCATAATTTTCATACTGCATGTCAAGAATGTAAACATATAAAACTTAAATAGTGTTTTAAAAAACTTCGTGGATATTTATTTTCATTTCAACATATGTTCTTAATTAGAATAACACTGCTTTATTGCTTCACAAACATTTTGTTGGATGCTCTGAGTCGAGTTCTAGTTAATGCGAATATATGTTAGCTAGGAAAATAAATATAGAATATTATGTCTAGGTTATCGTTACTCAATGGAAATCTAAAATTATCTTCAAGTTTATTTTTCGAAATGCACTGTGTTGGTATAATTAACATAGACTTTGAAATGAAATCTTTGAACATGATGCTCTTATATTTTATGATGATGTGCATTCCAAACATGAAAAAATTTTTGGTGTGAAATAAGTTTTCAGAGACAAGCTGATATTTTGCTTTGGCATTAGTTTCTTTGTTTAAATTTTAATGATTCTATATAGTTGATGCTGATTGTATCACGAAAATTACAAAATTAGTTTTGTAATGAGTATTTTTAAAATACATATATGTTATTGCAATATATAGGATAGGATCAAGTCTACAGCTTTTTGTCTCCCGCTACGCTAGGTAAGGAAGATATAGGAATCATGCTAAAAATGTAAATAGCAATTAGTAAATAATTTTAAATATAAAATTATAAAAAAAAACTATTTTCGTACATCATCTTGCCTATGCGTCAAACAAAAACATAATATTTTAATAATAATTTTGCATATTTAAAGAAATATCACTGCCAGGAAGCAATTACATTAAAATTAATATTGAAACCGTGTTAGATTGTATTGATTCTAATGAAATTAAGGTTTGTAAAAATAATATATTTTCCATCATACATAAATATTAGATTTAAGTTTGCTATGTTCGCAGCACTAAAAATCAAGCAGCTGTCAATAAGCACGTGTTATCAAAGTGTCAAATATTAGTATACAATTACACATTAGCGAAATGGATCATGTAAAGCAATAGATATATGCAAAGGAACATAATATAGTTTGCAGGATTAGTAATTATGCACACAGAAAAAACAAACCTTCTAAATTGTAGTTAAATTAACTAAATAAATATGTGATTTTCAGCCTTCTAATATTTTCATTAAATTATCTAAGGCGATTTAGTTAAATTTTCTAAATTTGTAATAACAAATTATAATAAAATTAAATACAAAATTAGATTAAATGACTACATAGTATTGAACTAAACATAAATAAAGAAATTAACTAAATATATATTTAAATTTTCTATTTACTTGCCTAATTAATTAGATAAATCACCGAAAATCAAAAAACAAAAATAATGAAGCCAAAATATAGTAAAATAATATAAAATAAGTAATTAAAATAACTATTTACATATTTAAATTAACGATTTTTTACAAAATATTTATTATCTATTTCAGGTTAGTTAAAATGCTAAATTAAGTTTTGTAAATTATACTAAATTATTAGACATCTTGCCTAATAAAATAATATCTAATTATAATTAGACAAAATTTCAAATCTTTTTTTTCTGTGTAGGTATGTATTTAAATAAAAGTATGAAGAATACAAAACTAATTTAACTTTGGCGTTTTATGTGGATAAAAGTAATTTTGTTTGTACTCTTTGAAAGGAGATTTAAATTTGACATAACGATTGAATAATATTATTTCATCGAACTTATCAGTATTATTCAATTAGCAACAGTAACAAAGGTCATGAAATGTTAAAAATCGAATTGCAAATTATGGGTATATTATTTGACAGTTGTGGATAAAACAATTTATTTTGGAATGTCTTGTAATAATAATTATTTTTTTTATTTTACATATATCCTGTATTGGAGTAGATAAATGGGGGCCCCAAGTTAACGTTGCATCAGGGCCTTCTGTTTATAATTACACCACTGGGCCGTAAAAGCATGTGGCTATACCGCTATACGTACAGTACGCAACAAGGGAATTAAATTGTATACAGAGACATTAAACACGATACGTTTCAATTCAAAACCTGACCAGAGAAAATACTCATTTACTCACCAGTAGGTATCCCACTATCCAATCGATTTTGCACAAATGAGAACATTACTATACAAATTGCACTGAATTTAAACCAGATTGACCGCTGTGCCTAGTACAAAAAATATAAATGAAACTAATTTAATCGAAAAGCATATATCTTTTCAGGAACCTCGTTAAAAACTACTTACTAAGAAAAACTTCCGCAAAATTTATTTTACTCTCGCCTGACTGTAAATAAATAAGCATGAAAAAAGAAAATGAAGGATTGCTTTTGAAATATATTGCGCATAAAGTTTTAAAATGATTAATCCATATAATAAAGCACTTCATTTCATGTAAAGATTTCCTTAAAAGCTTGAATGAATTATACGATCGTCTAGTAGCAAACTAATTGCTTAAAAGAAGTTCGTATTTCATTTGCGTAACTAAGCACCGGGTATTACAATGCACCACTGCTCCGAGCGGCTCTATTCAACTCTAAATCCGAGAAATAGAAGACGTGGAAACATGAAAGCTCGCAGTTCCTGAATTATAATCGCGCCCAAGAAACCGGCAACCGGCAAAAACCGCATCCTGAGAAACGACTCCACACGAGTGTATATTGCTAGATATAAATCCCACTCTCTACCTAATAATAACCTGCGTTTTTCACAAACGGTTTCACTGCTCACAAAAAAGAAAACTAACTCTAATATACTCACAAGATGTAGTTAGTGAACTTTGGAAGAACCGTCTTTCAGAAAGACCAACACTTCATTTTTCAAACATTCCAGACAACGTAAGATGCCTGAGTTTTTGGAATGTAAACTAAAATCTGCTAATGCTTATTTCTTGGAATTATATAAATTTGCAAATAAACTTAATGACGGCATTTATTCAGAATAACCCTTTAGTATAAGAATACTGACATTGGTTCTATTATCTATTTATTTTTACCGTGTGACCTGCCCCATTCATGTTATTGGCATAGAAGAACACGGGATTTATTTTCCAAAAGTTAGGTTCAGTTAGATTAACGTTTGACGTTTATAAATAATTTATAAAAACCAGAGAAAAGAAAAGTTCCATGGCTATTGCTACTAATTGATGGTATTTTTACCTCTCGCTAAGAGAGGTATTGGATTCGCTATCCAGATTTTATTGAATAAGCACGATTTAAGGTCCCTAGAATCCGATTATAACATTTTTAAAATGATGTATGTGTGTGTGTGTGTGTGTGTGTGTGTGTGTGTGTGTGTGTGTGTGTGGATGTGTGTATGTGTGTGTGTGGATGTGTGTATGTGTGTGTGTGTGTGTGGATGTGTGTATGTGTGTATGTGTGTGTGTATGTGTGTGTGTATGTGTGTGTGTGTGTGTGTGTATGTCTGGATGTTGTAAACACGATTCCTCAAAAACTATAAGACTTAAAAAATATTAAACTGCAGTTTCCTCAATTTGACATTCCTGGGAAGAGCTGAAAAGGTTTCGATAACAATTGAACAACCGGAAGTAGTAGTTTCTTAGAAAGATTCTTCTAAATATAATTTTTTTGGAGTTTTTTTTATTAAATATTGAAGAACATAAAATTCTCCATCTAATACACTTAAAATTTTTATTATATCTTGTATAGATTTTGAGATAAAGACACTATAATATGTAGAATAATCTAATCGCAGAGGCTAAGGCACTAAGGGCCAGTTTTACAATCTCTGGTAAGAATTTTAACTGTAAGTTAAATTAACAATATTGAATCGGATTATTGACAGCAATGACCAATTTGTCATTTGACATTTCATTTCGTTTCAATTTTGTTTATAACATAACCTAATCTAACGCACAGAACTTACGTTTGCAAAATTCTAGCTGTTATACCCATGTTTTAGATATGTATAAAAAGTTAATTTATTATCTGTGGTATTTGTTTCCAATTTCAAGTTATTAAAATACAAAAAATAATCCCGCTGGGGTAAAAAAATATCTGTTTTGGCCAGCACAATACCTCTCGCCATTTCCAATTTTTGTTACGTATTGTATTTCGCTTTCAAAATGTTGTTTAATAATAAAATATACAGAACTTTACCTAAGTATTGTTTTTTATTGTATTTAACACACACAATTCTAATTATATTATTAGGACTACTAGGAAAATAGGAAAATAAGAAAAACCAAGTATGAAACTAAACACTCCCTTTATTCTGAATACCGTTCCTCTTGTCGCATATCAAATACAACTAACTCCCAAATTATTATTTCCAACCTTTATAAACAATGTATTACGTATACACATACAAATTAATCAACTACAGTAAATCCTTGCGTAACAATATCTATTTTTTCATTGCATGATGAAGTTCCTAAAAGTCAGAAATTCCTACAATTCATTAGCAAGATTGGCGGCATTTCTGATATATGCATTTCACCTATAATTTTAAATATTTAATTAATAAAATAATAAAAAAAGATTAAATGCTTTGAGAATGTCATTAAAACTTTTGATTTTTGACACTGACATTTATCTATTATTTACAAACTATGTTACATACATTTGAATTTGTCAACTGGTTTCCTGAGTGTAAGCCTGTGCGATTTATTACATCCGCTTATTATATATGTTATAGTGTCTTTACCTCTAAATTTATAGAAGATTTAATATTTTTTTAACTGTATCAGATGTAGTAATAATATTTAGAAGATTTTTTTTAAAGAAACTACTATTTCCGGTTGTCCATTTGTTACCGAAACCTTTTTAGCTCTTCCCATGAATGTCATACTGAGGAGTTTATAGTTAAACAGGTCTTAAATCTTATAGTTTTTGAGGACTCGTTCTTCCAACATCCACAAGTGCATACACACATTCACCCACAGAGACATCATCATAAAAATGTTAAAATCAGATTGTAGGGATCGTGTTTATTCAGTAAAATCTGGATATGTTATTTTTAGCATGAATCCAATACCTCTCTTAACGAGAGGTAAAAAATCTGTACTATATTGATGCACAATATTTAAGACCCTGTGATACATTCATTTCACATATGACACTAACTGATCATAGCTTCACATTGATGACGAAATAATGCTGATGATACTGCAAATGTGGATATCACTGCTGCTGATGACATGGTGATGATGATGCCGTAATGACGTGATGACATTTTAAGCTCTATTGGAATTTCAATCAAGTAATATCCTCATTTGCATCATAGACGGGCATCAAGAATACGTTCTTGCTATGAAAAACTTTTTTCTTTGGTAACAAATAAAAAAGAAAACTGACAATTGTAATTCAACATCATTTATTTAAATCAGACAAGATTTTCTTTCTTCACTAAATATTATTTCAAAGAAAGAAAATATGATTAAAATGAAAATCGTTTAAAATGCAGGTTTTTCTTCTTTTTTAGAAAAGTTTTGCCATGGATATTATTCTAACTATGCTTTATTACTTAACTTCGTGGAAACTGTAAAATATCTTTTCTATTTTACAGTTGTTTTCTGTTCATAAAATTTATTATTACAATGGGGTCATGCCACATTTTCTGTTTTATTTTTTTCCTGGAAGTCTACCGGTCACAGTATACGTAAATAATATTTTCACGCCATTTGTGTGCATTGTTTTGTAGATATAATTTTTTAAAAATAGGAGTCAATTTCAAATCTCAATGAGGTCACGTGAGCGCATACGTCATGTATCTGAACGACTCCAGTTCACCCTGGCGGACAAAAAGTAAATTAAGATTATTTATAAATAGTTTTTTGGGTTTTTTAATAAATTGTTACCACAAGTTGGAACTGCACAGTTCTTCTTCGCCATATTTTATCATTATAAATATACAATTATTGCACTTTTATGTATTAAATTATATATCAAGCACACAAACCTGCAATTAAAAATAATATTTCTCTAATGAAATAATTAAATCTTTATGAAACAAAAAAGATTGAATAGAGGGCACTTTTCCTCTGACAGCTTTATAAATATTTGGTTAGTTAACTCTGATCTTACGTTTAACTTCGCGTTTGAAGTTTGTGACATTGTGACCTTCATGTACGTGTGACTAGAGTAGCCGATACATGACGTCACAGAAAATCGTAGCGCGAATATCTTTTAAGTAAAATATGAATGAAAAGTATTATATTTTGGGATGTTTTATGTTGCAATATGGATAATAAGTGTCATAGATTCTATTTTTATAAAAATATTAGCAACATTTTTTTTGCATGACCCCATTCTGATGTATTTCATAAAATTTCAAATACGCAATGAGGACGTAAAAAGAATTTTGTTTATAGATGCAGTAAAATAATTTGAATGTTTTAAATACTTATACATAATATGAAATATTGCGTTAATAATCAAATGAATAACTACTCGTAGTTATTTTGAAAAGCATATTTGAAATTGTTCACTTGTTCATTTAGTTATTATTACTGATCAAATATAATCCGAATATTTAAATTCCAATGTTTTTTACCGCTCACTAAGAGACGTATTGGAAACAAACTAAAAACCGCACATCCAGAAATTTTCAAAAAATAGAATTCAGAAGATTTTTTTAAAGAAACTATTACTTCCGGTTGTCCAATTGTTACCAAAATCTAATCAGCTCTTCCCAGAAATGTCAGATTGAGGAAACTGCAGTTAAATATTTTTGAAGTCTTATAGTATTTGAGAAACCGTGGTTCCGACATCCACACGTCCGCACACACACGGACATCATCGTAAAAATGTTATAATCGGATTATAGGGACCTTAAAACGTTCTTATCCACTAAAATCTGGATATGTGAATTTTAAAATAATTCCAATACCACTCTTATGCCCAGTTGCACCGACGTTTCTTAAATTTACACTTAATAAAACTAAACTTACATTAAGTATCACTTAAATTTTATCTATTGTTCCACACAATTTTTTTTAATAACCTTAAGTAAGTGTAGTTTATATATTTTTAAGCTGTTTAAATTGTACAAGGAAAATAAAATTTAAGGATTTTTCATAGTTGATTTTGTTTGTGTCAAAGTTTAGAGGTTATATTGGTAAGTTCGATTCAAATAGAATGAGGTCATCCACGACCTTTTTTATAACTTTAATCGATAGAGTAGTGAAAAATAATAGACCCGTATTTTTTATTTTTCCTCAAATCGATCTGTAATCATGAAAAAATTGTAATTGAAAATGACATTCTTTACAATGAGGCTGCTAGACCCCCGCTTCGTCCCTTGTCCAATGACGTCACAAAGTGAGATGAACGACCATTTTGATTTTCACACTGGTCTTAAACGTCAAAGTGACATTTAAAGATAACCTAAAATTTATGAAAGTAAATATGTCGATGGAACGTTGTTTCGTGCCAAAATAAAGAATAAAATAATATTCTGCAATATATTCAATGGCTCACATGCGTTTATAACCTTCTACCGTCTAAATCAAAGATTCAAAAGGGAAAGAAACATCTGATGTAACGTAGATAATTTCACGCCAAATGAAAATTATATTTATAAAAATTAATAGAACGATATTATATTAATATATTATAGCATATTCAAATATGTAATCCTCAATTTATAGTTTATATATATTTTTCTTTTAGAAATTATGTTTCTATATAAAATGTATGTTTGAAATGAGTCTGAACTTGGTTCGTAACGTTGTGACGACAAAACATGGCTGGTTTTTGCATTTTTTAAAAAATATCATACTTTAAAACGATTTTATACAACAAGAAATATGAATAAAAAATAATTTAATCATACTGATCGATGAATTAGACTATCCTTTTTCGATTTAAACAGAAAAAAAGGACAATTATTTTTTTTGCATGACCTCATTATAATTTTTAAAATTGAAGTGTAATTAAATATATTCATTGTTTTTAGCAAAAATGGCATCAGACGAAAAAAGAAAGTGAAGTGCTAGCTAATTAAATTAATAAGTAAAACATTGAAAGAAAAATGAATGCAATACTTACATGTCGTTATAAAATTCAATATTATTTTCTATTAAAATCAGCAATTCCAATATTGTATATTTGGTTAATCGAAACCGTTGAAAAAAGCATGATCAGAAAGAGTATGAAAATTATCATATCTGTTGTATATTTGTCTTAAACCTGATTTATAGATTGCATAGAACAGAATGGAATAGAATAGAACAGAATAGCACAGGGAATAGAAATATAAACCAATGTAAATGCATGGAACCATTTATATTTGCACAGAATGGAATAGAATAGGATATAACCAAATTTTATTTCTTATTCTATTCCATTCTATTCCATTCGGCGTGCGTCGATAATATTCGTGAGACTTGTTGTGACTTCGTTGCGTTTGGCCCATCCCCTAACGTAAAAACTTTCTGTAGACAACATTTATTTTGCAGAAATACTATATTTTATTGCAAAAACAAGCAATGACATTATTCAAATCACCAATAAATATAGTTAATTTTGTGCAAAAGTGACGTCATTCTATTTCAAGTCTCCTATTCTATGCAATCTATAAATTGTCTTAAAAATTTCTATTCCTATTCTATTCCATTCCTTATTCTATTCTATTCTATTCCATTCTATTCTGTGCAATCTATAAATCAGGCTATAGTATTCCGTATAAAATTAAATCCAATGCATCTAAATCGTCATCATCGTCAATGAAATCAATAACTTCCATGATTCTGATAGAAATTAAAAACGTTTGCATTCAATATAACCTCACTACTTACTTAATTGTAATATAAACTGTCAATTTCGAAGGCTTAAATTTATGGAATCCTTAAGATACTTATGGAGATTTTAGCGATCGGTGCAACGAAATAAAACTAAACTTAAATTAAACGAACTAAATTAAACTTAAATTCTTAAGTGGTATCGGTGCAACTGGGCATTAGCGAGAGGTAAAAAGTCCTAAATTCTATGCAGCTCACAGTTTTTCGTGGAAGTAACATTCTCGGAACAGCAGTTTTATGTTGAAGTAACTAAACAAACAGCCCGCGTTTCAGACCAATTTACCCATTCTACAATTACCTTTTCATGCACACTAGCTTCTAGTTTACTTTCGTAACAGTTGCACTCAAGTATCTAGCTACTCTTGCAATGCATGTGAAACCCAACTGTCGACGTTTTGAAAAATAATGTGTGTTGCGGAGACGCTGAAGTATGCTCCTCTCGACCGCGCCCGAGTAGAAAGCGATAGATGATTACAAAGTGACTGCCGTGGAGAATGGAAGCTTGAAGCTCTAAGCTGCAGCTTGGCGAAAGCTCGAGACAAGAGAGGTAATTTGCGGGAAATAGAAGGCAAAGGAATTGTAATTGGGCATGAGGTAATGAAGTGTAATTTGTTTCTATGGAGTAGAGGCTTTATCACCAACTGTATTAATAATATACGGAGGTATATATTATTTTTTAAAGTGTTTTACTGTTTCTCACGAAGGAATTTAAAATAGTAATTTGTTTACTTGCCACTGAGAAATTTTCTTCTTCTTTCTCAGTATCTGCCTTCTCCAGTTCTTCCCATCAATGTTAAAATGATCAATACATAGGTTTTACTATTTTTGGGACCCCCAGCGAAATTTTAGGGAACTAAATAAATGATGGCTAATATGACATTAACTTCTGTATTTACCTATATCATTAAAAGACGACAAATTTCATTCTTGTAATTTTCAAAATTACTAAGAATCAAGATACTGCTCTCATTACTTTCTTACGTTATTTGTAAATCAGTATTATTATGATGACAAGTTCATTTAACATTGATAACCTACGAGCCCCGTCGCACATCAGGTCGCCCATCCGCTTTAAATTCATTCTATAAATAAGTTTCCTCCTACTCTTCTAAATGTTCGAGATTCTTCAAATTCATTGATGCGATTGGCGGTATTTCTGATGGGTATATGTAATATATGTATCTATAATTTGAAATATTTAATTAATGATAAAATGAGAAATATTAAATGTACTTCCCAGAAATTATTAAGTGCTTAAGAAGATACTAAAATAAGAAAAATGACAAAATTACTTTAACTTTTTATGTGGAAAAAAATACTTAATTAAGAGTTATTATAACCAAAACATTTAAATAATAAACCATTTATTTATGTTTCATAAAGAAATATAATATTTGGAGGGTTTTCCTTTGGTTCTTCTACCAGTAACTAAGCGATGAATCATTGAATATACCAATTTTTTTGTTACCTATGGCATTATATTCTGATATTTTACTTGTAATTAATTTAATTTTTTTTTTGCTTTATATTCTTAGTTATTTTAATAATTTTCCTCACTTTCTCAATCTGGTTAAAGTCCGGAGACTGCGAGGGATGATTAAGCATATTTTTAATATTATATAGTACTTATTCTCTTATAGTCGCGAATTATTTGTCGAATTTTTCTGATGCATGAAATTAAAATTGTCTCTTAAGGCCCTATCTTTCGGCACTTTGTTTTAAATTTGCTTTTAAAATATCGAGGTAACTTTTGCTATCCATTGTTGCAATAATTACTAATTTTCGTACACCCGCTGAGAAGATACAGCCCCTAGACATAATGCTGTCACCGCCGTATTTAACATACATTTAAATGTTTTAGATTTTCTACTTTTAAATTAAAAGTTTTAATTCTTTATTAAGTTTACTGGTACCGTAAGTAAGTATTATACATACAGATTGGAAAGAAGGCAAAAGAATTGGAGAAAACCTTAAATTTAAGGCATTTAATACTAACAGTTAAATACGCCGGTGATAGCATTATGTTTGGGGCTATATTTTCTAAACGGGTGTCCGAAAATTAATAATTATTGCAACAATGGATAGCAAAGGTTACCTCGATATATTAAAAACAAATTTAAAACAAAGTGCCGAAAAATAGGGCCTTAACAGACAATTTTAATTTCATGTATCAGAAAAATTCGACAAATAATTCGCGTCTATAAGAGAATGCGTACTGTATAATATTAAAAATATGTTTAATCATCCCTCATAGTCTCTGGACTTTAACCAGATTGAGAAAGTGCAGAAAATTCTTAAAATAAATAAGAATATAAAGCAAAAAAGAATTTAAAATTAATTACAAGTAAAATGGTAGAATATAATGCCATCGGTGACCAAAAATTTGGTAGATTCAATGACTTATCGCTTAGTTACTGGTGGAAAAACCAGAGGAAAACCCTCCAAATATTATATTTCTTTATGAAACATTAATAAATGGTTTATTATTTATATGTTTTGGTTATCGTACGGTGACTTTTTTGTCATGAATACTTTCAATGTTTACCCCATAATATAAATAAATTAAGTAAATTATTTGTTTATTTTATATTTATAATAACGTAATATACTGCGTTTCATTTTGGATAAAAAGGAAATTAAATATATTGGGTTTTAGGCTGCTATATTTCCTAAAATACATTAAAACTACTGTCGTACGGAGACTTTTTTGTATGACTGTATATATGAAAACGCACCTTTAAATTTTGACTCTCTGAAGGTTGGTACAATGTACAAATCCTTTATTCTAAGTGAATAGTTATAATCTTTAATTATAAATTTGTCAAATAAATATGATGGAGTACCTGTCAATATAATTTTATAGCAAGCATAAATAAAGATATTTAATAATAATAATAATAATAATAATCAGTTTATTTCCGTTGACACAAATACAATGTGCATGGAACAAGTCAAATATATCGATACATAACATAAACATGAAATAAAATACAACATTATTATAGATATATATTACAAATTCAGAAACTCGTCAATACTGTAAAAACTATTTTGTAACAGAAGAGATTTTAATTCTTTTTTGAAAATGTTAATATTTTTAGCATCTTTAATTTGTTTGGGAAGTTTATTGTAAATAACTAAGCCTATTTTTTCTGGGCTATTTTTAACTACATTTAGTTTGGTATTCTGGACATAGAAATTATCTTTCTGTCTTGTATTATAGACATGTTTATCAAGAACTAGATTAAAAGAGTTTTTATTTTTATAAACATAAATACAAAGTTCCAGAATAAAAATATCGGTTACCGTTAAAATATTCAAGTTTTTAAAAATTGTACGGCAAGATGCATTGAAACTTACTCCAGCCAAACAACGAACAATTCTCTTTTGACAGATAAAGACATTTTGACTAGCTTGTGTAGAGCCCCAGAAGCACACCCCATAGCGTAATCTAGATTCAACATAAGCATGATAATAAAGTAAAAGTTGATTAAGGTTTAAAAATTCTTTAAGATAACGTATTTGGTAACAGATACTACTTAATTTGCCAATAAGTTCATTACAATGCGGATTCCAGTTTAGATTTTCGTGAATTAATAATCCTAGTACTTTGGCAGTTTCACTACATGTCTTAATGTTTTCACCAAATAGTAAGCTAACCTTTTGCAAATTGTAATTTTGGTAGTTGTGAAAATGCAGTATTTTGGTTTTATCATCGTTAAGATACAATTTATTTCTATCGAACCATCTATTTACAGAATTGACGTTTGCATTGCACTTCTGTGTTATATCGTTAGTATTTTTACCAGAAACAATTAAGCTAGTATCATCTGCATATAAAATCGGAAAACAGTCGTTCGTTAAAACAGTAGTCAAATCATTAATATAAATTATGAATAGAACTGGTGCTAGAATAGTTCCTTGCGGTAGACCAACGTTAATATCAAGTAATTGAGACTTTATAGTAAGATTTTTAGAGAAATGATGGTTATGCTTAAGTGCAACGTATTGCCGTCTGTTACTTAAAAAGCTGGTAATCCAGGTGAGAGGAACCCCACGAATACCGAGTTGTTCCAGTTTAGATATTAAAAGAGAGTGGTCAACACAGTCGAATGCTTTACTGAGATCACAAAAGATTCCCACTGGGCATTCCCCTTTATCTAAAAAGTGCATAATATTATTATAAAGACAGTGTAAAGCATTCGCGGTTGAACTATGAGCTCTGAAACCAAACTGTTTATCATTAATAATATGATGTTTATTTAAGAAGGATTCAAGCCTTTGTAAAAAACAATATTCGAAAATTTTGGAAAAACTGGAAGTAAGAGCTATTGGTCTATAGTTTTCTAGTTTGCATATATCGCCTCTTTTATGTACAGGAATTATTTTATTTATTTTTAGTTTATCAGGAAAAACGCCTGATACAAAAGAAATATTTATTATATGCATAAGAGGTAAAACAATAGAGTGAGCAGCTGCTTTTAAAATGAAACTGGGTATTTCATCTGGACCAGTCGATGTTTTAGATTTCATTTTATACATTATTATATTGAATAATTCATCCTCACTAAGTGGATTTAGAAATAAATTATAACTGATGTTTAAATTGTTACTTTGATCTTCCGAAACAGTATCATTAACTGGTATTTGTTCTAAGTCCTCTGTTGAAAACCGTCTTAAATATCTTTATTTACGCTTGCTACATAAAATAATATTGACAGGTATAAATGATAAAAATTGGTTAAATTATGGGTATATTTTTTGACAGTTGTGGAAAAAATTAATTATTTAACACGTGTAAAACCGATCAACTTTCAAGCACCGGCTACTCCATTTCCATTGTTAACTGAAAGCTGAAAGAACAAAGAAAAAACTTGAAATGGTTTCTTCGTTCATTCATCCCTTCTAAATTAAACAAAAGTGTATTTCCTCGTCCTTATTAACTATTACACTGCAGAAATGCAAGAAACTTGTAATACTATTTTCTCTGCTTATGGCGCAAATTGAAATGAGTCTCAAGAGACCATTTCTCCAGAATCGTTTGTCAAATGTTTTACTGCGTTCCAATTATTCTCTTCTCTCTGCACTTCCACATTTTCTCGGGATATTTTTCCAGAACAAATGTCAGTATCTCGTAATTGACATATTTACCGACGAGGAATAAATTTAGTTGATTGTTCTGTCTGCTTGCGAAATGAATAAATATCTACGGAAAAATATTGCGGAAAATGGAATATTCAATTTACTTCATGAAGTTCCAGCAAAAAGAATAAAAGTGGAATGGAATACAACAATAGGAGGAGAGTGCATTTAATCTTTTGTGTGCATTGAAAAGGTACGTAAATGTGTTTTACATATTAAATTCAGCTAAATTGGTGTTAATTTAGTTAAAATGTATAAAATCACGTTTGCTGCAACGAGTAATGCTATTACATTACTATGTTTAATTAATGTTTTGTTCTTGCAATTATTTAATTACAGTTGTATAAATTTATTTATTTTTTTCGTAATACCATACTGTTACTATGACATAACAAGACTAAGGGCCGGTCTTATAAACAATAAATTAATCCTCAGTTAGTTACTACATAAGTAAATTAAATGGACCATTAAAAAAGAAATGGATATTATAAAACTAATCTCACTATCAAATAACTAACGGGAGATTTAATTAAATTTTAGTAGTGTGTTTGTGGTTTTGTGAAAAGTTTCTATATTTTATTTATTTATTTAAAAATTACTTGTTTGACATTTGGATAGACTGCTAGATTAAATTTATTTTAAAAATTTAGCAGTGCAGACACTCAGATTTTATTTTTTTTGTGTGAACCGTAACAGATATCACAAATTACATAGAGAGAGAAAAGTTTACTATTGAATGTATCTTTCCAAAGAAAAATAATTTCATGTTTTCGGCATTGCCATTAAAAAGTTACGGTCTAATTAATGTTGGGACACCTAAGTTTCATACACTAGTGGTTCACTAATAATAACAAGTATCACCTTAAAAGATGACTTATAACCATATAAACTGTCATACCAAATTTCTTCCAAATCGAATAAAGCGTCCGATTATTATAAGCAAAATTAATTTATTTTTTTTAAGAACTTTGAAGCAGAATTCTGGCTAAATGGTATACTTTCCGGTACACCCTATATACGTACTATTAATATGCATACCTACCTACAATTTTAAATATTTAATTAATTCAATAAGAAATATTATGTATTTCCCAGAAAAAGCTTTCAGTAATTTAGTAATTTAGAAATCTTACTTTTTTCATTTCATTTTATTTTGCCATATTTTGATTTCACTATTTTTTCTGGAATTAGATAAATTAAATAGGAAATTAAAATATTTCTTCAGTCAATTCAATGATTTATATTCAGTTACATATTTATTACACAATAACTGTAGTCATTTGATCTAATTTTGTATTTAATTTTATTATATTATTTTTTCCATCCCAACCGGCGTCAAATATTTCGAATTTTAAATGGCACAAAAGTGATCCCTGTGGTGCACTGTTCACGCCAGCAATGAGTGCCCATGAGGTAACGCCTGATAAACGTCCGCACGGTACAAATATATCATCATCATTACCGAAATCTGTGTACAACGCAGATTGGCACTCTCAGAAATGGGTAATACGCCGTGATGATATATTTATTTATATTTTATTATTACAATATTAACTAGATCAGCATAGATAATTTAATAATCATATTAGTAGACTGAAAAATAAGGAATTTGTTTAGTTAATTTTACTACAGTTTAGTTAGTTATATCATGTGTGTATATGAATCGGCCCCAGATTCTCGTATAAAAAATTATGACTTAGCTTTCCATATGTAAAACTTTTTTAGTTTTTAATTTATTGTGCATTCCGTCTCCCTTTGAAAAGTTTGTTGTGTGTCTTAACGTTTTTAAACTTTTGTAATCTGCAAAATAAAAGCAAAAATAATGAATCTAAAAACTGCAGTCATAACATATGAAATTAGTTCGCCGCATGTTTAAGCAGTTTTATTAAAATTTCATATAAACTTTTAATTAGAGTAAATTAAATATCGTACCTCTTTCGCCGAGTTACTATCTTGCGTGCTGTTTTTAATCTTTACTGCCTGCTCCTGTGGCTTTAAATTTATTGGTTTAATATTAGAAGACTTTAAGTAAAGTTTTTCTAAATAAAAAAGTAATAAGTTGTACTATTATTAGTTGGTCCTCAGCGACAGTAAAGTTATTACAAAATAAAAGAGAAATCTTTATTAATTTTACATGGAACTTTGTAAACTTACTTCATTAGGGGAAAATTATTTCTGGCTTAATAATTACTGTTATGAGGGATAATAAAACGGCCGTCTATCAACTTGCTGCTAACTAAAATAAATAGAACTTTTATTTAATGAGTCAATTTTATCTTAATTTTGTGGTTGCATTCTGTAAAAGTAAGATATTTCCAATAGGTATGTTAAGAAAAAAAACATAATGAATGATTTGCTGTATGGCAACAAAAATTGACACCAAGTTTACATTAGTCTCAATCTGCGCGCGCGTGTGTGTGTCTGTGTGTGTGTGTGTGTGTGTGTGTGTGTGTGTGTGTGTGTGTGTGTGTGTGTGTATGTGCGACCAAAAATTTCTCTGACTATAGGTGTACAATTTAATTCTCTACAATAATTATTTGAAACATTTTTGTCTAAAATTAAATGTGAAGTTTTGCGCAAGGAAAAAATGATTTCCCAATGTTAAACGCCTATGGCTTTCACAATTCGAATCTCATGGTTTAATATGTTTTTAAAATATATATAAATTGAAAAATGAATAAAAATAAAGACAATATTATTATAAATAAATAAATTAATGTTTTATTCATATGTAAAACAAAAGAATATAAATATGAATGACAGCCAGTATATTTAAGTTGTATATTAAAAATTATTAAGTTTTCAAAAAATCTAATTATACTACGTAAAAATATTGTATACAAATTATCTAAACATTTTTCTTTATTGTCCATATAAAGAGAGATGTACCTATATCTCAAAATAACTGAAAAAGAAGTTTTAGCTTGTAATTCAAAAACAAAAGTCAATTGAAAATTTCTGTGGTGTCTTTTAAAATTGTCTTAAAGAGTGGAGTATGGAATGTGCAAAAAGTTTTGCTCTATCGTTATTTTACCCTATCTACCCAAAAAAAAAACATCGATGAGATTCTTTTTTAAAATTTTCGTATCTTTCCACATACTTTTGTTTATTATTTTAAAAACTTCTCAACAGGATTAAATCCCTATTACTGAGTAGGTTCACATACACAAACATCTATGCCTTAGCGGGATTCGAACCCAGAACACCGAGCGCATTCATGACTAAGAAGCGTTGCTCTAACCATTGAGCCACCGGAGCCAATAAATTACTATGCTGTACTTATAAACTTAACTATCAACATGAAAAATATTCTGTATTTATTGAAATACAAATTGTGCAATGAAAAGGTTAAGCAAGAGTAGCTATTTCTAGTAGGTACAAGTGAGCAAAGTATGTCTTTCTCACGCATCCGGAAATTGGCCAACTGGACAAGTGAGACAAAGACATGCACACATGTGCTAAACATATTTTTTTCCACAATCTTGAAACATAATTTTTCTAAAAAAAAAAAACGAAACATTTTATTTTTTTTATTAATGAAAAATTCAACATAACATATGTTTATAACTGAATTTAATCTAAAGTTAATTACAAAAAAAAGATTGTTCCTTCAAGTAGAATGGTAGATTGTACAATTTGTAACTTCACCAAAATTACGAAGATTATTATAGGCTTGTGTATTTTGCTCACTTATGAAGAAAATTATTTACTTTGCTTACTTGTGATTTAACATGCTACTTTGCTCACTATTTTAAGTTGAATAATATCGAATTTTGCTGACGATGTGGAAATAGTTATTTACAATACAAATGCGGAAACGAGAAAAAAGTTTTAATGTAATCAAGTTCGGCACGGCGAAATAGTGAAATAATCATTGATGACAACATAACACAGCACTATAAAATATGTTACATAAATGCTTTACAAGGTTGCCAGTCTATAAATATTATTTAATCGATGCCAATATCTATTTCGACATTTCATCTTAGTGTAGCGTAACCTAAAACCTTTCCTAACCCCAATTCCGTCTTACTTCTTTTTTCTCATCTTACTCAATAACCTCTTCGACCTCCTCTTTCAATCTCTTACATTGTGACCTTTGGCTTATTTGTTGCAGATCCAGCTGACTTTTCCCGTGTTCAAGTTGGAAAAGCCAAACGATTGCGACAGCAATTTCTTGGACGTGTTCAACGATCGCACCGACTTACCCCATAGAAAAGCGAACTACTGCGGATCCATTGCAGACCCCGTCCCGTCCGAAAACAGCACCATGTTCGTGAGGTTCCTAGCGGAGCCCAGTGCGTTGAAAAGCGAGTTTAAGGCGTTATTTACGGCCTACAGAGAGAAGAAGATTGGTACTGATCGTAAGTGAGGATTTATTTATTTTTTATATTTATTGACGAAGATTCGAACAAATATTAGGCATTTACGAAAATTCTACCGGTAGATTCTCAACTGAAATAACCGATAGAGGCGCTGCAAGCATTTTCAATATGGCGGATGCATGACGGTAGGTGTACAATCTGTCACTGTCATATGATACAATTTTGCCTGTGTTTCTTGAAAATGAAGCTAAGTATTGTTCAGATATTTGACTTTCTAAAGGCTACTAATCATTCTAGGAATATTGTTGAAGGTATGATTGTATAATGTTCATTTCTACTTTATTTAAAATATTAATCAAACAAACGAAGAGGTTCTGAATGCGAATCACATTATATTATGTGGAATTACCGATAGTTATCAAGAAATTATAAATGTAATATCACTCTGTCTTCAAGCAAGTGCTCTGTCGTCACAAATATGGTACAGCATTTTTTTTAATTTCTCCGTTGAGAAGGAATTTCTAAAAATTTAAATAATCATAACGTTTCAAATATAATTATTAATAATAATACCTGGAAGAATAAAGTCATTGGCTGGTAGCACAAGCCCTGTTTTAACTAAAACGCTGTTTTAAGAAATGTCAAATTTCATTATTTAATAATAAAAATAAATAATATCAAATTTATCAAAATATAATTTTAAAGCAGAACATAGTTTATATTCAAACAAATATTTATTTAAAAAATCGTTCTATACGCATAAGGGTGAAATTAAATATTGAAATTTGAATTTGACATTTTTTAAAACAGTGTTTTAGGTAAAACAAGGCTTGTGCTACCAGCCACTGTCTTTAAAATGTCTCGAACATACTCTTATATACTTGAAAATTTGTTTTCCAGAACGTAAAACATACTTCCAAATCTATCCAATGTTTGTTGAATGCCTGCATTTGTAGTTATAGTCACTTTATTTTTACCTATTTTTGGAAAAATGTGGAAACTTAAATGAGTTTCCCTACTCATAAGGAAATGACACCCCTATACGCAACACATAATATTGCTTTTACGGCGTTTTGTAACATTCATTTTCGTATAAAAGAAATACTTTTAAAAAATGTATGCTAACATATGTTGTTTTTGCTCGCACCTACTGTCATGCACTAGTTTAAAATTTAGTCACCAGATGTCATATCGATTCTCTACAATTGTCAATACTGCACCTACCGATTGCGTTCGAAAACACAAGGGGTTAATAGTTACCGTGTTCGAAAATTGTACCGTATCTACCAGATCCATTTACCGAATCCATGATTTGTGGATCGAGTAATTCAGCCGGTAAATGCGGTAAATGAAGAATCTAACCTCAAAAAAGGTAGAGATGCCAAGCGAAGTTGGAATCAGAAGTATATTTCAGAAGTTAAGTGTGTTTCAACTGCTTTTCATAGATTATAAATCTACCCTGTTTATCACTTGCGTTCTTAAAGTATCTATCCCGGTACCTGTAACTTGATGAACAGCTGTTTACCGGTATATACCAGTAACAGTTCACCGGTAAAATTTTCGTAAATGCCTTTTACGGCCGAATTCACCATTCCTTGATTGTGAGTTGACCCACAGATTAACGCTGATTCTGAATCAATCCAATTCACCATTCAAAATCAAGCTAATCTACAAATCAAAATCAATGATCAACTGATTCGTCCTATTCCATGAATCAAGCTTTGATCAGATCTTTGAATCCAAATTTTCACATTTATAGCTATGTTAGGATTCTGGCTGTTGTACACATTTATTACTTTGCCTCATGCTTCTTCTTTATCTTTATTTAAAACCTCAAAATTTTTATCATTATTATTATTAAATATACTTTTATTTCTTTAATTTTCACTATATTTAAGAACATTCCTTTATTAGAATCTGTGTAAATTTCTACCTATATCAAAATAAAAATATAATATTATTATAGAAAAATTATAAAATATATTTTACAAATCAATTAAAAACTTACATATTAAGACTTTTTAACGGAAAATACAATTACCACGAATAAAATTATATGACAGTTACATTAACTGTCAAAAACCAGAACAAAACTGTGAATCTGTTGATCATGATTACTTTGTACAGAAATCAAGTTGGTGAATTAAAACAAACGTTGATTTAGGAATCAGCTTGATTCCCTAATCAGTTGACCATTAATCAACGGAAAAATGGTGAATTTGGCCGTTAATGTTTTTGAGTTAATTGATAGTGAAATGAAATTTTAAAGAGAATAGATAATAAAGAAGGATACAGAATATTGCCATTCTCTGTTTTCTAATTTATTTCTTTTTCGAAAATAAGGATTCAAGAAGAAAAGCTCTGGGGGTCTATTCTAATTCATAGCCACATGTGCTATCCGCTATATAAGTTCCACTACTAGCCAACAGATGGGGGTCCCCATCCCGCTATCTGACTTGAATCCATCTGTTGGCTAGTAGTGGAACTTATTAATATTGCCAGATATCAAGTTGACAAGTAGTTCGGCTTTTCAATTTTGTGATCAAATACTTGTGTTCGTGTGTTATATATCAATAATATTTGATTAATATCTATATATTGTAAGTACCTATTTAAATTATAATAATTATTTGTAATTCTAACAAATAGCACATCTGGCTATCCCGACTTAAATCCATCTATTGGCTAGTAGTGGAACTTATATAGCGGATAGCGGATAGCACATGTGGCTATGAATTTAGAATAGACCTCCTGATTTCTTTAGATAACATTTTTGACAATAACTCGTGTCAAATTGACATTTAATTAAATACTTTCAAATTGACATACATTTTTTTGTTCATAGCCCACTCTGAATTGCGTTTTTTTTCTTTTTTTAACAATGTACATTCTCACAAATTTATATCGACATTATCAACACACTTTCAACAGTACATGCAATATGCATGTATCATGCAGTCAATTTATACTTTTGAATGACTCTTGCATATTTCATTTGAAGAGTCATTCAAAAGTATAAAGAGACAAACAGCAGCACAAAGAGTGACTGAATGAAAAATATAACTACCATATTTTCAAAACCGCAAGTTAGTATTTTTTTCATGAAGTAAATCAAGTATTTTAACAATAAACATATTCAGAGACAATATTTTTCAATGCTGCAGGATTTTTTATATGATTATTTTTTGACACTTCTTAAAACCAATGAAATGTTTAATTACCAGTCACGTGTCAGCGTTTACCACTGACAAAATATTTGTATAGCAAAAAATACGATCCAAATGTGTTTCTCTAAATGCGAATAAAACAAATAAAATCCAATATTTTACATTAAAAAAATATTTGCTTTATTTTTATTTAATTCATTAAATAAAATATGAATTGTTTTCAAACATCAAATATTAGAGAATATTAACTGTTGAATAAACATGACTCGGTTTCCAATATTTCAATAGATGTTTGGAATGACAATATGAAAAATAAATATAAGGGTAAATTGTGGAACAAAAATTAAACAAATAAAACAATGTATCAATAATTTATTGCTGCAAAACAATATTTGTATTGAACATTATAGAAACAATTCTGTGAAACCTTTTGGTATATTTTTTACAGCATTAATTATATAAATAAATAAATATATCATCACGGCATATTACCCATTTCTGGGTGTGCCAGTATCTACAACACATGTAGACATCGGTAATGATGACGATATATTTTAACGTGTGGGCGCTTACCACGCGTCACCTCACGGGCACTCATAGCTGGTGTGGAGAGTGCACCACAGGGGTCACTTTTGTGCCATTTAAAATTGGAAATATTTGGCGTCTGTCGGGATCGAACCCGGTACCCCCAGGTTCGCGACCAGACACTTAGGCACGCGGCCACGGGACCCCATTAATTATATCTAATCTATATTTTAAAAAATCTGATGTGGCCAACACAAAACCTCCCGCTATTTAATTTTTATTCATTTAAATACATACCTACGTATTTACCAATACTGCAAACTATATTATGTTCCATTGTATATAACTATTGCTTTATTTACTATTTTTCTTTTTAAAATGTCACTATTAATAATTTGAAGTGATTAGTTTTTTGAAATAACATGTACATGTCAGTTATATTCATTTGAAATATGAACTGTGTAACAAAACAATTGTGTTTACCTTAGGCTTCGCGATTTGTAAAAAAAAATTTTTAAATTTATCTGTAAAATATATAGAAAAAGTATTAATGTATACCTATAGAAAATTAAATAATCTTTAATGGGGGATTACGGCTCAATCGAATTAAAGGAAAATAGTAAAAAAATACGAATGTATATACTGAATAACGAATATTAATAAAAAAATGAAATGGTATAATTGAGATATTTCGGAAATAAAGGGTTTTTTGTTATAACGCTTCGACACTAATATGAAAATATTTTGATTGGCGACCGAGAAACCGCCTATACATGCATTACAAATAGCGTGTTGGGAGGTGGGATTACTACCAATGGAAGTTAAGAAATTCAAATTCGAAAGGAGGGGCTAACATTCCTGTACTACAGTTTCCAAACAGTTTTATTTTAACATAAATTTCTTGCATTAAACTTAATAATTTAAATACACCTGTAATTATAAAGTATGTATACTTATACAGTGTTATAATATTCATTTATTTTTATGTAAATATAACTTAAAATAGCATATATTTCAAGAACATGATGAAATCAGTTTGATATAAAAACACATAAATGTGACGTCACGTCAATCTTTTCAAAATTCGGGAGACCATAACTCGCTTATTAATGGGAATTTTTTCACCGGATTTTCATCAATAGTCTTAGTTTTCCTAATATTTTCAGATGAAATTATAAAAAAAAAAATGGTGTAATCCCCCATTTTGTGACATAAAATGCGAAAAATGGCATTTAATGGTATATTTGAAGAAAAACCATTATGAGCTTCAAGTGCCATTTCCGGTTATTCGATTTGCACCAAAATCTAATGGTTTTTTTTTTCTATATTAAAAAAGGGTAGAAATACAGGGTTTCAGAATTTTCTTAAGAATAATATTTGAGTTAGAGCGAAGACAAAATCCATACACATACATGTGGTCATTTACTAAAATCTCGATATGCGATTTTTAGCACGATCCCTATACCTCCTTTAGCAAGGGTAGCGGGAGGTAAAAACTGTTTCGGTCAGCACAACACCTCTCGTCAATTTCATTTCATTTTACATAAGTATCGTGTAGGTATAACATTTTTTGTTAAGAGATTTGTTTATAATTCTATTAAAAATTATTTTCTCCAATATTATTTTGATAACTACGCATTCCACAACTAAAATTTATGTTGGAATCAATATCTTTTCAACAAACCGTGAGAAATAATTCCGCACGCCGTTTGACAAATTGAAATTTGTTTTGCCGCATATTAGCGCGGTGGTATATTATATATCTTGATTCGCTTGCTATGTTTTTGTTTCTTTGTTTTATTTTCATTTATTTCTGAATTCGCGTTTGACATTTTGAAATTTTGAATAGTTTTGGAGTTTTGTGTCAGCATTTACAGGTTTTTCTGGAAATCTTCAGAGCAATAATAAGTTTTTGTGTAATAATTTTACGCAAATATGTTTTATTTGAAAATTTCAGAACATACTTGCAGAAATAATACCAATGACAGTTAAAAAGTACTAAATCAAACGCACGTGTATTTGGCGACGGTGCTACCACCAACGTTCGTGTTATTTGTCAATACTAATAATAATAATAATAATAATAATAATAATAATAATATTAATAATAGATTTATTTTCTGAAGACACAAGAACTGTATAGAAGACGTCAATAAAATATATAAAATTAGGATACATTGAACTACAATATTAAAAATTCATTAACATTATAAAAATTGTGTTCTAGAAGATACAATTTCAAATTTTTTTTAAAAGTACTTTCGGACATTATTAAGTCTGGCAGTTTATTATATAAAATAAGACCAAATCTATTTGGAGAATTTTTAACAATATCTAGTCTTGAACTAGGGATATAATAATTATTTTGGCTTCTAGTATCATGGTCATGTTTAGCTGAAATTAAAGTAAAAGAATTCTTATTCTTATGTATGTAAAGATACATCTCAAAAATATAAATGCTTGTTAACGTTAATAATTTTAATTGTTGAAAAATATTTCTACATGTTTCATGATATCTTGCTCCAACTAAGGCTCTCACAATTCTCTTTTGGCTGAGAAAAACGTTGGCACAATCAGGAGAATTGCCCCAAAAACAGATCCCATAGCGAAGTCGTGATTCTACATAGGCATGATAGAACATTAAGAGTTGAGTAATGTTTAAAAATTGCCGTAGATGTTTAATTTGAAAAGTAATAGAGTTCAACTTCTTAATCAATTCATCACATTGTTGTTTCCAGTTCAAATTTTCGTTAATTATCAAACCAAGGACTTTCGTTGATTTATCATTGGATTTCTCACAGTTTGGGAATTTTAATGTTATTTCTTGATTATTCTTATTTTGGTGAGTATGAAAAATTAATAATTTAGTTTTAGAGTCATTTAAAAAAAGCTTATTATAATGAAACCAAGAATTTAATAAATTTATATTCTGATTACATTGAGTTATTAATGTCTCTTTATTTTTATTAGAAATTATTAAAGAAGTATCGTCGGCATATAGCACAGGAGTAATCTCATCCGGTAGAATTTTCGTAAGATCATTCACATAAATAATAAACAAAATAGGCGCTACTACTAGTCCTTATCTCACTGATTTTGAAAGATGATATTTGAAAATTGCAAATAGTCTCAAGGAATCAAACCCGAGCCATCCGAACACGACCTGCCAACCAACGCACACATTCCACATTTTCAAAACAGTAGCAATTTAAAATTTGTAACATTTTTACTGCTTTTCCAAAAACCTCATAAACCAAAATCACAATTTTAGTGGATGCATATCAACATTAACCGCCAGTATGGAGTCACAAACAAAATTTCAATTGCTCTGTTTGGATCATAAAGGAAAAAGCAACAAAAATCGCAATTACACGTTCATGTCGGCGTCATGAATTCCTAACCGCGCATTTGTCGGTCGTTGCCAGCTATGTTTGCAGCCTGCAGTTAAGAATATTTCACGCTCAGAGAATTCTCTTTCCAGGGAACGATTTGTGTAAAAGTGCCACACTTACACCAGCTTCTCTTTTTGTTTATTAAGCACTACATTGTAAAATAATAGCAATACATGGATTTAATTAAATTCATATTTGAATGCGGAACAAAAATTGCTTTGAAGGCAGACCGCATTAACTTTCATTTTATGAATTGCCCAGTAATTTTCTTCAATTCGATTTGGATATTAACTAAAAAAAATCTGTTGTGGCCAGCACAAGACCTCTCGCCATTTCCATATTAGGCTATATAAGTATTGTACTGCACTTCGCTTTCGAACCGTCGTTTTATAACAAAATATTACAGAACTTTACCCAAATATTGTTTTTTTATTGTATTTAACATGTCTTCTGCACACATATAATTCTAATTATATATATTTTTCATTGTATGAGGAAGTTTCTAAATGTCACAGATTGTTCCAATTCATTAACCAGATTGGCGGTATTTCTGATGGATATATGCATTTTACCACAATTTTACCTATAATTTCAAATATTTAATTAATAAAACAATAAGAAAAATTAAATATACTTCCCAAAAAAAGCTATCAGAATGTCACTAAAACTGTTGATATTTGACAATGACATGTGTCATGTTATAAAAATTGGAATTTGTCAACTGGTTTCCTTAATGCCTTAGCCTCTGCGATTAGTGTACTTTATAAATTATAGTGTCTTTATCTCTAAATCTATGCAAGATATAATAAAATTTAAGTGTATTAAATGGAGAATTTTATGTTCTTCATTATTTAATTAAAAAAACTCCCAAAAAATTATATTTAGAAGATTTTTTCTAAGAAACTACTACTTCCGGTTGTTCAATTGTTACCAAAACCTTTTCAGCTCTTCCCAGGAATGTCAGATTGAGGAAACTGCAGTTAAATATTTTTTAAGTCTTATAGTTTTTGAGGAATCGTGACTACAACATCCAGACATACACACATACATACACACACACACACACACATACACACATCCACACACACACACGCACAGACATCATTTTAAAAATGTTATAATCGGATTCTAGGAACCTTAAATCGTGCTTATTCAATAAAATCTGGATATGCGAATTTTAGCATGAATCCAATACCTCTCTTAGCGAGAGGTAAAAATATAATCAAACGTCATTTTACAAAAATTTTAAAAAATACTTAATAATAATATATCCAAACATAATTATTTCTATTGAAGGTATCAAATACATAATAATAATAATAATAATAATAATAATAAAACAATTAAATACCTTTAATAAAATATATTTAAAAAAATAAAGAAAATTTCAAAAATCCCTAAATGATGACGTAAACCGCTTGTTTCGCTGGATAGCCCATATTTTAAGCTAATTAAATAATAGTTTGACACAAATTAAAAACTTTATTTATGTAAAATACATTCGCTTTTCGTTTCTTGCAATTCTGAAATTTCTGTTTATTTCCTGAATGAACATTTTTTTCACGTCACATCTATTTTTGTCTTTCGGTTCTTTAAATGCTCTTTCTTCATCTTCAATTTCTTTTTGTCTTTCGTTTCTTTAAGTGCTCTTTCTTCACCTTCGATTTTTTTCGTGGTTTACCAAGGTGTTCTTTTATGTTTTTCTATGTTTTCGTCACATTCTTTAATCTTTTTATTATTTTACTTACATATTTAATTCTCTGGAGTATCTTTTATTTTCAGCAGGTTTATTATACTTGGTTTGTGGAAAATCTTAGCTTTTTCGTTAAACGTCAAAGCCACTATCTGTCCAAGCGAAATTTGACGTTTTATTACAAGTTTATCATATATTATTTAAGACTTGGTTAAATCTTCATAAAACGATGTTTGCAGGATGACAAGTTGCCGTTATGGTTTTTGTTGAAACATAATTAAGTAAAATTTTCGATTCGAGCTCGCACTACCGCCCAACAGATATAAACTACTCTATATTTTTGACAATGACATTATTTTTTTTCTTTTACAAACATTTGAATTTATCAACTGCATATGCATTTTACCTATAATTTGAAATATTTAATTACTAAAACAATAAGAAAAATTAAATATACTTCCCAGTAAAAGCTATCAGAATGTCACTAAAACTGTTGATATTTGACACTGACATGTGTCATTTACAAATTATGTTATAAACATTGGAATTTGTCAACTGGTTTCCTTAGTGTCGTAGCCTCTGCGATAAGTTTACTCTATAAATTATAGTGTCTTTATCTCTAAATCTATACAAGATATAATAAAAATTTTAAGTGTATTAGATGGAGAATTTTATGTTCTTCAATATTTAATAAAAAAAAATCCCAAAAAATTATATTTAGAAGAATTTTTCTAAGAAACTACTACTTCCGGTTCTTCAATTGTTACCAAAACCTTTTCAGCTCTTCCCAGGAATGTCAGATTGAGGAAACTGCAGTTAAATATTTTTTAAGTCTTATAGTTTTTGAGGAATCGTGACTACAACATCCAGACATACATACATACATACATACACACACACACACACACATACATCCACACACACACATACATCCACACACACACACACACACACACATCCACACACACACACACACACACACACAGACATCATTTTAAAAATGTTATAATCGGATTGTAGGGACCTTAAATCGTGCTTATTCAATAAAATCTGGATATGCGAATTTTAGCATGAATCCAATACCTCTCTTAGCGAGAGGTAAAAAAGATACGTAAAGTTTTATTACAATGGGGGTCCTGTACTAAAAAATCTGTTGTGGTCAGCACAATACCTCTCGCCATTTTCATATTAGGCTATATAAATATTGTATTTAACATATCTGGTGCTTACACAAAAAAATTATATATTCTTTCCTTTTCAATTCATTCTATGAACGAGTTTCCTCCTACTCTTCTAAATATTCGAGATTCTTCCAATTCATTGTAGAGATTAGCGGTATACAGGGTGTCTCAATAAGCTTGCTCACTATTGGTAACTTTTTTATTTGAAGAGATGCGAGGTTGGTTAAATTAGCAAAATTGTGCCATTTTATATTAGAAAATTGGTCATGTAGACAAAATAAAAATTGTGTCAGCGGTTCCCAAAATTTGGGACAGAATATATATTTTTTAAATGGAACTATATATTTTTTATTATCTTATAGGAAAGAGTATTTTTTTCTCTTTCCAATAAAGTAATGCTGTTTATGTACAATTTTTTCAAATAAACGAGATATTTACGTTTAAAGATAAAAATTATTTTTTATTAGTTTAGGTCAAGTAAACTATGGAAACAATTGTCTTTTATAAAATTATTATTTTATTAATTTATTTTACAGTAATAACAAAACAAAGAAAATATTTAAATTGAAAGCCATTATTTCTTTCGCACATTTAAACTCTTTTGGAAAGAGAGCCGACCGGTCTACGTAACTGGTGTCTAGATACTTTCCATATAGCACGATCATATCTAACTTTTCTTCATTTGTAAAATTATTAAACATTATTAAACATAGAGAACTGAGAACTTTACGGGAGAAATTATTTAACGTCAAAAAACAAGGAATCAAATGTTTCCATGGCTTACTTGGCTAAATAAAGTAATAAAACAGTTTACAAAATTTTAAACTGTAAATAACTCGTTTATTTGAAAAAATTGTACATAAACAACATTACCTTATTGGAAAGAGAAAAAAATATATGGTTCCATTTAAAATATATATATATATATATATATATATATATATATATATATATATATTGTAATTTTCTAATATAAAATGGCACAATTTTGCTCATTTAACCAACCTCGTACCTCTTCAAATAAAAAAGATACCAATAGTGAGCAAGCTTATTGAGACATCCTGTATAATGAAATATATGTATAGGAAGCGCGTGTTTAGTTGACACTAATACTGTACATGCTTTTGCTTATAAATGAATCCCATTTCTTTTTATCATATCATAGTAAAATTACTATTACATCTCGACTTGTTCAAGTACCAATTTTAGGTTTTCCGCTTTCAAGGACAGTGTCAACTTAAACTTGCCGCAGCTATGATTTTAAATATTTAATTAATGATAAAATAAGAAATATTAAATCAGAAAAAGCCTTCAGTAATGTTTTTGGAATTTTGACACTGACTTTTATGTCAATTACAATCATTTTAATTTTTCAACTGGTTTCCAGGGCTGTTTGATTCATTATACAATAGATTATTTAATATATTTATAATCAATCTCTAAATCTATAGAAGATATAATAAAAATGTTCATTGTATTGGATAGAGAATTTCATATTATTTAATATTCGTAAAAACAATTTTTTTTCTAAGAAAGTAGTACTTCCGATTATCCAATTGTTACCAAAATCGAATCAGCTCTTCCCGGTAATGTCAAATGGGGAAGTTTAGCGATTTTTCTTATTCTTTTATTCCATGGGAAATGACTTGAAAAATAATGTAACAAGTTTTATTTTTTTTCAAAAATGCCCAGGTTTTCCGGAAAAGCCGATTTTAAGCTGTGATGACGTTGGTAGAGGCTTGGTACAACGTATGTCACTTATACACTAACGCACGCGGTTAAGGGTTGTGGTTACCAGTCACTTGAGACTGAGGTGTTGTTCGACCTACGTTCAAGTGGTTCGCTTTCACCGTTCTGTCTGAGTTTGCGCATATCTGACTTGTGACGTACTTAGAGTTTACCCAAAAAATATTAATTATAAATAAATGGAGCTATAATTTTAATTTTTAATTTCAATTTTAGCAGTCATTTGTGAGAAAATAGTATGTTATGTAGAATTTTTACCATGCTAAACTTCCCCATTGAGGAAAGTGCAGTTAAACATGTCTTAAGTCTTACAGCATTTTATTTTATTCAAAATTTGTGAAATAAAATCCATATATTTATTTATAATTGTATATTGCATGGAAATGTGTGACACACTTATTTTTATTAATACTTCTTTACTTCTTATTTCAGCGTGCGCCGACGACGAGTACGATTGTGACGATGCCACGTGCATTTCCCTCGACCTGAAATGCAACGGTCGGATCAACTGTCGTCTCCGATGGGATGAGGACGAATGTAATGTGAGTGAATTTATCTTCTTTTTTCATTAAGATATTTTCCCTTAACCCTATCCTCTCCTACGCACTTCTTTATTCCTTGGAGTCATCGCTTTATAGACTTCAAACTGCAGGTTATTTCAAAGCGAAAGTACCTTTGATTTTTGGAAGAAAACAATATAGACTGAATATATATAGTGTGCCAATAAAAGGCTGGATTCTGATTGGTCGGCGTTAGTTTCGCAGAATATGGCACCTATTATGCCAATTTCTAACGTTGTTTAGATGCATTAAATAGAGAAAAGTAACATTTTATGATATTTGTGAATTATATGTGAATTTACAGTAATCATATCATATTTATATTTTCAATAGTGTGAATAATTAAATTATATGTGTATTTGTAAATTTGTACCTCTAAAGTGTTTGGTTAGGTTAAATGCATTAATATAAAGTTGTTATTAATATTAACACAATTTGCATTAAGTAATATGTTTCTCTATAGTAAACAACGCCCAGTTAAAATATAGTAATTATAAGTCCAAACGGACATTTTTATAGTATCGTTATATATAAATATTAACTGTGAAGGGGTTCATTGCAACAAACAATATTTTTCTTATAGCTCAAGATCAGGAATATTGATTACAAGAAGGAATAAGATAATATTTCAATACTAGCATTTTGCAAAGATGTAAAGTATCAAATGTTTATGATTTACAACACAGAAATCTTAGTGAGATAATTTTATTTTCCTTTTCTGCCGATATTGAATTTCCCTGGTTTACTATTAAAATTTAGTATAAAAAAGTAAAAGAAATATCCTGCCAAACGGATAATTTTTTGGCATTGTTATTTTGTTGATTACAACAAAGAATTTTGATTATAACCTAATAATGTTGATTACAAGAATGAAACTAACAACGAAAATTTCATCAATTAGCATTTTTCGAGGAATCAAAAGTATAATTGAAATTCTAAAGCGTAAGTATTGATATTTCATAAAAAAAATTGTTATGTAACGGTATTAAATGTATTATATGTTCAGAAGAAAATTATCTTCAACTTAAAATAAAAAATATGTGTTCATTAAAATATGAAAGTTGCATTTCATTTTGAGAACCGCTAAGCAAAAAAAATATTAGTATTTTTGTAGTAGTCTTGCAAAATAGTATTTCTTTATCTTTCTAATTTAATCAATTACGTATCTCTTATAATTCTCAATTGTGGCAAACTTAAATTTAACACCCTGTATCTCCTACCTAATGAAAGATCGAAATCTCAATTGTTTTCAAATCGTGCAGAATCCTGTTCATTCCTGCTGCGGTAATAGTACCTAAGTGGAAGGAAGAATCGTTCTAACCTCCACGATCTGTCACTGACGCTAGCGGCACCCTCAGTCGCACTGCGGCATGGAGAGCATTAATTTTTATTAGTTGGCAAGCAGCAGTCTACTCCAAATGTTGTATCTGCGGCAGTATCATTTTGTACTGTATTAATTACAATTTTAGTTTAAACTAAATTATGAACCATGAGGATAGACAATAAAATTTTGCGAAGAAGAAATAAATGTAAAGAAGTAACAGTATATTTCATACGAAGACTATACTTTCTCTAATACTATTAAAAATAAATATTTTCCTCATCATTTGACATTTTTGCTAAAAATAATAAAATATTATTGGTATGTTGTTACAAAAGCGAAAATTGTTAGTTAACTTACCGTATAAAAAACTTCAAAATAATTAAAACTAGGCCTTTCTCTTATAAATTAACAGTTCAGATGACAAAATAAAAAAAATCTGATGTGGCTAAAACAAAACCTCCCGCTATTTAATTTTTATTAATTGAAATACGTACCTACGTATTTACTAATCCTGCAAACTATTTTATGTTCCATTGCATATAACTATTGCTTTATTTACTATTTTCTTTTTAAAATGTCACTATTATTAATTTGAAGTGATTAATTTTTTGACAGTGACGTTTATCTGTCAGTTATATTCTTTTGAAATATGAACTGTGTAACAAAGGAATTATGTTTATCTTAGGCGTCAGGATTTATTAAAAAAAATGTTTTTTAAATTTATCTGTAAAATATATAGAAAAAGTATTAATGTGTACCTGTAGAAAATTCAATAATCTTTAATTTTCATAATAATATAAAATACGAAAAATGGCATTTAATGGGATTTTTTGAATAAAAAACTATTATGAGCTTCAAGTAACGTGCCATTTCCGTTCATCCGATTTACACCAAAATCTGATGGATTCTTTTCATATTAGAATAGGGTAGAAATACAAGGTTTCAGAATTTTATGAATGATAGTATTTGAGTTAGAGTGAAGACAAAATTCATACACACACACAACACACACACACACACACACACACACACACACACACACACACACACACACACACACACACACACAGACATCACAGACATCATCGTGAAAATGTTAAAATTGGATTCTAGGGACCTTAAAACGTGGTCATTTACTAAAATCTCGATATGCGATTTTTAGCACGATCCCTATACCTCCCTTACCAAGGGTAGCGGGAGGTAAAAAACATGAAAACAACACGCCAAGCAATTGAAATTGAAATTTGAAAACAATTGCGTTTCCCCATGCATTAAAAATGGGTGAACAGTTTTCAAGTACAAAATTTGTGACTTCCATATTAGTGCTGTTGTGACCTCTGGTTAGAGATGGGTCAATTCCCGAAATTTAAAGTTACGGAAAAATTTCCCAGGGAATTTCAAATGTGAATAAAAATTGTATATACCTATAGGTTTATTTAGTTTTATTTTTTAGTGCAATTGTGGTTTTATTTAACATTGTTTTCAGGTCTACTGGACATTTGTTACAATTCTGTAAAATATGTTTCGTCATTTTTGTAATATTTTTCACATTGTAGATTAAACTACAATGCAAGTGTAAATTATTTTAGAGTTTTTTTCAGACGTTGTAAATTGCTTTAAAATTAAATTTAAATTCTTTTTCTTTCCACTCATTCTTAAATTTGATTTTATAATACCTACTCTAAAATATAGAGTCTAAATAATGATCCAAAACGCACTAAACCATTGCAGACGTCTGTCTAGTTATAACTTGTGAACTTATACACCGAATACCACATTGCTTGTTGCTGGAGTAGGGGTATCTAACAGACAGGCACAAGTAGACAAGGTCAAATATTTTTTAAAATTTCCAAAAACAATATTCCCAGAAAAAATCTGGGAAAATACGTAACACAATTTCTTCCCGCAAATCTTAACTGAAGGAATTTTTTGGCGGCAAATCACTACCTCTGGCATGGTTGAACTTCTTTGTCTTAATATTTTGTAATTTCTACTGATGATGAGAACGTAGTTCTCGAAATACGTATATAGTTTTTTAAAAATTAGTATTATGGTTAAGGGAGTTTTCTTTTTTAGTTATAATTTAATCTTAAGACTCCATTTTAATTTTTAATTATTAATAGACCCCGGCAATTTTTTTTTTTTAACCAACACAGTTATTCATTATGGTTGCTAAAATATTTTGATCATATTAGAAACAATAAATAAACTACATTGGTATTATAAATGTCATGCGGTTTTGAATTCCAGTTTTAGCTGTTGTGTTTCTCCTGGCAATATTAAATGCAATTTAAGCATAATTATGAATTATGGTAGTCTAAAAACTATGGGCTGGCAGTGTACTCAAATGAAGTGGAACATTTAATTACACGGTCTATCGGAGTAGCCGCGAGATATTTCAAAATTTCATTATAAATTACAACAATAAAACGTAATTTAATCCCTGGCGCTTGGGAGGTCAAAGGGATGGTGTAATGTGCGTTATATATCTTCGAGGAAGTGAAACATTAGTCGAGGAAAGTGAACGCTCTCCCCTCAAAAAACTGACGCGGCTTTTTTGCGCTCAGCATTTACTGAATTTCCCACAATAGCAGCCACTAAAATGTATTTTAAACTGCTCTTTTGTTGCCACAAAGATAAATTAATAGATTATTCCGTGAATGAAATTTAAAATTTATTTTACCAAAGGACTAACTTGGTATTTCGTGTCGTAGAAAAATTACAGTCTTTATATTCTTTATAATAGAGAAATTTGTTTTTTATATGAGCAATATTTCATACTTTATCATAAATTGTCTCTATTATTATTAGTTTTTTGAACAATTACTGATACATTAACACTTTATTTATTGAAATCTCATTATTAAAGCAATATTTTAATGAAGATATATAAAAATTTATTTATTCACTAGTAACTTAAAGAAGGTACATATCCAAAGCAGCATACAATACCGTGAGTGTTTTTTAACATGAAACATTGGATTTGTCATATCCAAGGTTACGGCTTGAAATTTGATTGACAGCAATGCATTTGCCCGTTCCATTTAAAATGAAACATAGGGAACGAATTTGACATTTGATAAGACGTCAATGGGGTTAATGGGGAAGTTTAGCATGGTAAAATTTCTATATAACTTACTATTTTCTCACAAATATAACACAAATGACTGCTGAAATTGAAATTAAAAATTAAATTTATTGCTCCATTTATTTATAATTAATATTTTTTGGGTAAACTCTAAGTACGTCACAAGGCAGTTATGCGCAAACTCAGACAGAACGGTGAAATCGAACCATTTGAACGTAGGTCGTAACAACACCTCAGTCTCAAGTGACTAGTAACCGCAACCGCGTGCCTCAGTGTATGAGACGACATACGTTGCGCCAAGCCTCTATCGACGTCATCACAGCTTAAAATCGGCTTTTCCGGAAAATCTGGGCATTTTTGAAAAAAATAAAACATGTTACATCATTTTCATGTCATTTCCCATGGAATAAAAAAATAAAAAAAGTCGCTAAACTTCCCCATTTTATTTAAATAATTATACCTGCATTCTAAATTAAAATTAGTTTTAAAAAAAATATTGTGTGCACTTTGTGCCCGAGTGGTTTCCTGACTCGGCTAAATTTCTTACAATATTTAAATATAATACTTCTGTCAAATTTATTCCCCGTGTGTCATTTTAAATGAGACAGACAAATATTGCTCCCAATCAAATGTCAAATCATAACTTACCTATAGGAAAATTTAACAGTTATCTGCAATATTGGCAAGATGTCATTAGAGGTTAATTTTGTTTAAATAATTATACCTGTTTTCTAAAAATTAAATTTAGATGTAGAAAAAATACTGTGTGCACCTTGTGCTCGAAATATGTTCAGTGCTCTCGAGTGGTTTTCTGACTCCGCTAAATTTCTTACAATATTTAAATATAATATTCCTGTCATATTCGTTCCCTATGTTTCATTTTAAATGGCAAATACAATGCAAACTTTTAAACGCAGAAAAGTGATCCCTGTGGTGCACTCTCCACACTAGCTATGAGTGCCTGTGAGGTGACACCTGGTAAGCGCTCACCCGGTAAAAATATATCGTCATCATAAGAACGCGTCTGTGATTCTCGCTGAGTGAACCAGTCTCTGATAAATAACCGAGGGGTTGATTCAGAGACTGAAATCTTGTGGAACATGTTAAGTGTTATTTTTAAATATCTTATTTAAAATGTTTCACCGAGTGTTGCCATCTTATTTTATTTTATTGTACTTTTATAATTATACAAAATTTCCCATTTCTTGTTAAAAAAAACAATATATCAAATACCTTTCCTTGTGCTACGAAACATTCTTAAATTACGGTAAATAAATATTTATGAAAAGACTCCGTATAAAAAGTTAGTCGCAAGACAGTAATAAATAACAATTATAGCTGCGCCGGAGCGCACAACCTCTCAAGAAGCATTCCAGCCCGGTCATGATAAAATTTTAATTTCTTCACTGAATTTATTCAAATTAAGGTGATGCCTTCATTTAGACAAATGTACATCACTTAAAATAATTAATTCTTTGTCCGTTGATTACAGCGCTCATTGTGGCAAGATACCGCCTTTTCATTTGCTGGAAAAGATGGAGACGGTACTTATGAACACCCTTCAGAAATATTACTCCAAGATTTTTAACCGCTTCGCATAATTTTAAAAAATGCAGAATATACATCATGCAGAAAAGTGCATTAGAGTATTTTAATTGCAGGACAGAGTTAAGACATCATTTTAAATAACAAATACCTGAAGTATGTTTCAAGATGTAGTACTCAGAAGTTAGTTCATTAATGATGATTGAGTGAGATATTCTGTTAACAATTTGTTACGGTATGATTAAACAAATGATGTTTTTAAAATTTCAAATACTTTTTTCTATAGTCTATACACAAAGTAGGCATTTGCGCTTGTTTTTTCAATGCAAAATGTTACTTAGAAAAAACGCTAGCTGTCGGAATTTCTAACTATAAAATGTTGAGAGAATTGTCATTTGTCTACATTCTTAATGGGAACGTTCAGTTAGGAACTAATGGCGCTGTTGTTACTTACACATTTACAACTTCCACAAGTAGGCAAATATTAAAAAGACTACTATCGAGGCAATAATTATAGTCAGTTGACTTTGAAACTTAGTAACTTAAAAAAAATTTAAAATGTTAAACGCACTTTCATTTATAGACTTATGCAGTTTTTATATAAAATATTCATAAATTTTTATTTAAAAATGATTAGTTTAATTTTATTACTTTTTTAATGTGTATGCGCATGAACGCATGGTGTCCTTTAACAATAAAAATTATTAAAATTAAACTAATCAATAAAATAAGTTTTGAGTCAACATACCAAAATATCAAATATAAATTACTAATAGAGGCTGAGATCTAACACTTTTTCTTTTTTAATTATAAACAAAATGTAAACAAATCGAAAGAAATAACGTTTAAATTATTCACAAAATATTAAAATTTGATTTTTTCTGTTCATATTGGTAGACATTAATGAAGTTGAGCATTTCTTCAAACGCGGGTCATTTTTCATACACCTTTACATCCCTTGAAAAAATGTAACTTTAAATTATAAGGCATTTGACCTTGAATGAAAAAAAAATTCGCCCGTGGCGCCTTTTTTTCTAAGTACCTTTACATAATTTATTTTCTTTTTGTCTTTCAAAGAATTTTAAATTTAGTAGTGGGGAGGGAGGGCAAATTTGACATCTGCCCCGGGCGGGAAAACCGTACGCTACGCCACTGCAACCTCCCACTCCTTTAACGTCGGAGTACATACATCACGTCATTCATAGCCAATAGGAAAAAAGTTTACGTTATTTATATAAATAAATGTAGGCGACAGTTTATCACATTTTAAACTGTATGTCCTCTGACGTCACATTCTGTTTTAGATCACGTAACTTTTTCAAAATTTTACACAAATTTCAATATTATATTGTAAAATTATATTTGGATATAGGCTCTTTAAAAATCAATGGGTGGTAGCATGAAGTAGTGATTAAGGGTGAGTAGCTAGGAGATGACTAGCAGTGTTTTAGTGCTGTCAATCGTTTATGGATTATTTTAGAGAAAAATAATTCAGATAGCAGTTATAGAAAAATTAATTTTACGAAGAAACTTTTATTTGACGTATTTTTCTCTAAATAAATAAATAAATAAATATAAATATATCATCACGGCATATTACTCATTACTGAGTGTGCCAGTATCTACAACACATGTAGACATCGGTAAAGATGACGATATATTATACTGTGTGGGCTCTTATCAAGCGTCACCTCAGGGGCACTCATAGCTCGTGTGGAGAGTGCACCACAGGAGTCACTTTTGTGCCATTTAAAATTGGAAATATTTGGCGTCTGTCGGGATTAGGGTTGCCAACTGACCTTTTTTGGAAAGGACTGTCCTTTTTTGAGCATATTTTGTCCTTGTCCTTTTTAAACCAGGAAAGGACGCGATTTGTCCTTTTATAGTAAATTTTGTTATTAATTATATTTAAAAAATTAAAATGTAAAATTAGGTATTGCCATTTAACATTTTAAGATTAGATATCTTAATGTGTTTTATTTGTTTTCGTCATAAAATATTGATTTTAATTTTTTAAGAATTTGTTAAATTAGCTTAATTGTAAAAAAACTCTATATTATCTAAGTTTGCATTAAAACACCTTGAAAATCTTCAAAAAATCGCGGCGCATTTTTTCCCCTCGTAAATTTTAAATCCTACACATATTTCAGAAAAAGATTACCGAAAAAATGTCCTTTCCTATAATTTTATAAAGTTGGCAACCCTAGTCGGGATCCATAAACGATTTACAACGTTAAAACACTGGTAGTCATCTCCAAATCACCATTCATGCCTATATACCACCCAATACCTTTAAAATTTAGTACTTAGAAGTCATATAAAAATTCTTGCAACAGCCATATTTTCATTGTTTTATTTATACTTCTGAGCAAAGTAACATTTTTACAACTCGTTCTTGGTATCACAGTTTCTTATCTGTAATAAAATTTGTTTCAGTTGTAAAAGAAACCAAATATCCTTAGTTTTCTTAACTACTCTTCACTTTGATTTTGATGTAACATGTTTGTATCTTTGTTGTACTTGTACGGCCATTGAGTCGGTTGTTGAAAGCAAATTTTGTCAAATAGGCACAATAACTTATACCATAAAGGAAAATAATTAAAACAAGTTATTAATTTTACCAAGGTAGGTAATTTGCTATAAAGTAGAATTGGTTTCTTTTACAACTGAGGCCGTAAACGTACGACGCAGGAAATTAGTCGTTTTATAAAAGCTTTTGAAATTGGGGCATACAGTAACGTACAAACTCAACTTAATGGCCATGCTTTACGTTTACGTTGTTTATTGTTTACCGAAATGTAATTTCGCCTTTCTCATTCGTTTATTTTCCTCTAAAAGCAAAGCACTGCTTTATTGCACTCGTTTTTTCACATTTTGTCAAAATGTCCAGCTATTATCCGATCTCTAGTGGTATATCCTCTTTAAATTTAAATCCTAAAAAACACATTAGCAACAATGAATATTTCATGATTTATGCTATGATTTGACAGTAATATTACGTTATAATTTTATTATTTCATTGGCTTAAATTCTCATAAAATATTTACCTCACATTTCAAAAATTTATGATAAATGATGATGTTATTTTAAATAAAATATTCTTTCACACGAAATATGGTAATGTATAATTAAAGTGTTTTTAATATTATATTTTAAATTATGGTGTTAATATATTTTGTTAATATTACAGTGATATTTATTCAAAATAAAATAATGAGTGACATTTTTCCCATATATATTTTTGTATTAGTAGAATAATACACTATTATTACACGTTATTTCTTAAACATACTCCTTTTATCTCCCGCTACCCTAGGTAAAGGAGGTATAGGGATCGTGCTATAAATCGCTTATAGAGATTTTAATTAGTGTTTCACAAGAGTCTTGCATTTTTCTTGTTCTTGTCTTGTTCATGCATAAAATACAAGACAAGAACAAGACAAGAGTTATATAGTTCATTGCAAGACAAGACAAGAATCTGCCCTGCAAGAAAAGTGCAAGAATAGCAAGTTTTTTTAGTATTTTCTTGCATTCTTGCACTCTTGCAATATTATATTATAATTCAATATATCAACATTTAATTATAGGTTTTACCTTTAGCTAAGCTGACATTAATCGGAAAATCTAAAAAGGTTTTAGTACCAATTGACAACCGGAAATAGTAGTTTCTTAAAAAAATCTTCTAAATATTATATTTTGAAAATTTATAGTACAAAAAATAATAAAGAGCATTAAGTACTCAATCTGATTTAAATTTTCTTATTATATCTTCTATAGATTTAAAGATAAAAAATCTGATATGGTCAGCACATGACCTCCTGCTAATTCGATGTTTAAAATTGCAATGAGCTTGGAGTAAAATATCACTTTATCGTTTGTAAACAAAATCTAATTTGTTGTTCCAATAAATAGAAAAGTCTTTAATAAGAAATTTTGTATTATATTTTATCAAGTTTTTTTTTTTTTTGAAAATCTGTGTAAAGCTCTTAATTAAGAACCACATCCGACTTATCATATATACTCAAAATCTAATGTTGTTTTCAATCATATACGAGTTTTAAAACCAAATTTGAGAAGTTTTTTTTTATCATATTTTAACATATTTTTTCAAGGAAATCAGTAGTAAAGTACCACTTAAGGTTTACTAATATTAACAAGAATCTAATAAGTCGGTCTCATAAATATAAAAGTGTTAAATACAAGTTTTGAAAAGTTTTCAATTATAGCATAATACATTTTTTCACGAAAATCTCTTCACAGCTTCAAGTAAAATATCACTCCGATTTAAATATGTTGTTCCTATTGATATGAAATTCTTAAATACTAAAACTCAAAAGTTTTGGGTTATATTTTAATATAGTTTTTCATTAAAACACTGTTATGGGTTTCAAGTAAAGTACCACTTCCGATTGTCCAATTTTACCAAAAACTTTATAAACTCTTTATATTGATGCAGAAAGCTTAAATACGGATTTTTTTTGGAAGTTTGATATAACCTCCTGCCAATTCCCTGTTTAAAATAGTAATGAGGTGGGCTTGAAAGAAAGTACCTAACAGTTCCGGTTATCCAATTTTACTCAAAAACTATTTATATTAATGCAGAAAGCTACAATACGCAAAATAGAAATTTTTGGAAGTTTGTTATAAGAGTTATCGTAATATAACCAACGGTTTGGCAGCTAATAAGGGAACCCCAAACAAGTCTAAATAATGTAACATAACGCGCATGCCAAATGTGCAAGACAAGAAATATACAAGACAAGATTTTTGCTTGCAAGAGTAACACAAGACAAGAGTTATTTAAATTTCTTGTCTTCTTTTGCAAGACAAGACAAGAAATAGCATAGGAAGACAAGTAATCTTGTCTTGTGAAACACTAATTTTAATGAATAAGCACGTATTGATTTCCCCAGAATCCAATTTTAACATATTTATAATAATGTCTGTGAGTATATATATATGTGTGTGTGTGTGTGTGTGTGTGTGTGTGTGTGTGTGTGTGTGTGTCTGTGGTGTGTGTGTGTGTGTCTGTGGTGTGAGTGAGTGTGGATCCTGTGGACACGATTACTCAAATACTATCAATAAAAAAAAATTGAAATTTTGAAACACAAGTAAACTTCGACTTACAGAGAGTTTCGAGTTATGGAGGTTCGAGTTAGAGGTTCGACTGTATTCATGTCCTCAATTTAATTAAGTTTTCAAAAAAATGTGTAGGAGTGCTACGTGATATTTGAACAATGCACATCATTTTAATATAGCATATTTAAAGGATGTGGGCGAGAATATGAAAGCTTATTGTGGTTTTCTTTTCAGACGAAAAAATCAGCGCTTCTCAACTCGGAACATATCATCATTATTATGGTGATTTTCTCTCTCATATTATCTGGAATGTGCTTCACATTCTTCTACAACTGTATCAAGAAGCTTATTCGAGACCATCACACTATACAGGTAGGTTCATTTTCTTTATTTTATGAACATTTTGTACAATTTTTCTTGCATTAATATCATTTAATCGTAATTTTAAACATGAGCTGAAATGGAAGAGAATTAAAACTAAGGAGATGTGCATGTATTATAGTTCAGTCAATGCAGACTTAAAAAGACCTTTGCCTTACAAAAGGAACTATTTTAACATATGTTGTTTGGGTCGGGACGGGGATGAAAAATTCAAATTTGTGCCATCTTGGATCAAAGGTGCAAAAAATGAGTTTTTGAATATTTTCTCGAAAACAATTAGTCCAAGGTACAGAATCCTTTTTTTCAAATTATTAGCACTCGTCTAAAACTTCGTGAGTGGTTTCATTTTAACGTAACCTACAACTTTTTTATCTACGAAAATTCTCGGAAATGGGCAGTTTTCAATCTGGAAATCGGAAAACACGTCAATTTAACGATGTACTAAAAATGTATGATCAACCCTTTGCTTTCTACTTTAATCGTAAGATAATTTGATAATAAAATCGAAAATAAAATTGGCCTACAAAAATATTGGGCCATTTGCCGAGACCTACACCCCCAACATGTCAAAATAACGAGGGTATGAAAATTTATCAACAACCAGCTGATTTTCACGCAATTGTTTAATAAATATCAATACAATCAAATGGACATACTGCCCTACAATTTTCATGGGCAGTTTTTTCAAACCTACGCCCTAAACATGTCAATTTTACGATAACCCTTTTACTGATTAACACTTGTAGGCCACGAAGTACACATGATAGGTGAGCTATTTTGTTTTAGACGAGTGTTAATAATTTGAAAAAAAGGGTTCTGTACCCTGGACTAAATGATCCATATCAAAATTTAACAAAAATACAGAATTAAATAATAAGCAATTTTCAACATTCATAGACATGTGTCTCTAAAATAGGGGGGCATGGCTTGACCACAGATTCCTGAGGCTAAAATAAGACGATTTAACTAAACTTGCTTCTACCGGAAAGTGTATCATTTAGCCAGTATTCTGCTTCAAAGTTCTTCGAAAAACAATTAATTTTGCTTATAATAGAACGCTTTATTTGATATGTATGAAATTTAGGTGTCCCAACTTTTTAATGTCCACGCCGATACCGTGAAATTATTTTTTTTTTCCAGAAAGATACATTCAATAATAAACTTTTCTCTCTCTGTGTAATTTGTAATATCTGTTACGGTTCACACAGAAAAAAAATCTGTTGTGGCCAGCACAAGACCTCTCGCCATTTCCATATTAGGCTATATAAGTATTGTATTGCACTTCGCTTTCGAACCGTCGTTTTATAAAAAAAATTACAGAACATGTCTTCTGCACACATATAATTTTATTTATATCTATTTTTCATTGTATGAGTAAGTTTCTAAATGTCAGAGATTCTTCCAATTCATTAACCAGATTGGCGGTATTTCTGATGGATATATGCATTTTACCACAATTTTACCTATAATTTAAAATATTCAATTAATAAAACAATAAGAAAAGTTAAATATACTTCCCAGAAAAAGCTATCAGAATGTCACTAAAACTGTTGATATTTGACAATGACATGTGTCATGTAATAAACATTAGAATTTGTCAACTGGTTTCCTTAGTGCCTTGGTCTCTGCGATTAGTTTACTCTATAAATTATAGTGTCTTTATGTCTAAATCTATACAAGATATATTAAAATTTTTAAGTGTATTAGATGGAGAATTTTATGTTCTTCAATATTTAATAAAAAAAGCTCCCAAAAAATTATATTTAGAAGAATTTTTTTAAGAAACTACTACTTCCGGTTGTTCAATTGTTACCAAAACCTTTTCAGCTCTTCCCAGAAATTTCAGATTGAAGAAACTGCAGTTAAATATTTTTTAAGTCTTATAGTTTTTGAGGAATCGTCCCTCCAACATCTATACATACACACACACACACACACACATACACACACATCCACACACACACAGACATCATTTTAAAAATGTTATAATCGGATTCTAGGGACCTTAAATCGTGCTTATTCGATAAAATCTGGATATGCGAATTTTAGCATGAATCCAATACCTCTCTTAGCGAGAGGTAAAAAATAAAACGTGAGTGACTGCACCGTGATTTTTTTTAAATAAATTTATTCTAGCAGCCCATTCAAATGTCAAACAACTAAACTGTCATACCAAATTTCATCCAAATCGCATAAAGCGTTCTGTTATTATAAGCAAAATTATTTTTTATTTTTTCGAAGAACTTTGAAGCAGAATTCTGGCTAAATGGTACACATTCCGGTAGAAGCAAGTTTAGTTAAATCGTCTTATATTAGCCTCAGGAATCTGTGGTTAAACCATGTCCCCCTATTTTAGAGACACTTTGTATAATGTACACTAAAAAGAAACTATGTTTATGTGAAACTGGAACATTTTCACAGTAGCAACGATTAGTAGTTCAAATGATTGCGGACGAGTTATATATGAATCATTATTTTTCATTCGGCTCCATAAAAACTTAATATCCCGAATAAAGCTCCGTGATAGTGACACTAACTTTTCGGCAAAATAGTTTATCATGCCAATTTAAAATTGAAATGCAGCGAAATGCGTCGATGTAAATATTTATTTTGGGTGAAAAAATGAGCAAACAGTTGGCTCTGGAATTTGGCGACAACTGCCGGTGGAAAATAATAATAAATGCATCTGCGAGTGACATTTGGCGTTAATATTGCATTGAACTGCAATCGCTGATGACTATTGACATTTACTATACTGGACCAATGCGTTGACATAATTTTGATGTGAATACAGGAATGTTTATCTAATTATATACAGCCACTGAATATCACATATATTATTCTAGATTTTGGATTAATAGATTCTGCTTTTACGCGTTAAACTCACATAAAAGCTTTTGATTTCAGCTGTTATCTCTGCCATAACAGTTTTTTGCATATCTGATGAATTATAGAGATGGAGAGATGTACTGACTAATAACGAATAATAATTTTTTAATGACTAAGTTGAATATTTGATTTCGCAACTCACTCACGGGGACAAAAAATTGCAATTTTAAAATTTAATTCAAATGTCATCAAAATTATTTAATTATGCATATATTAAGAGCCGGATTCATAAATATCCAGTTAAATTTAATTCCAATGTAAATTTAATTATAAGAACAAATTTGAATCAGTATTTTTATGAAATCATTGCGTCCCTCAGTGTCTGGTCGCGAACCTGGAGAACCGGGTTCGATCCCGACAGACGCCAAATATTTCCAATTTTAAATGGCACGAAAGTGACACTTGTGGTGCACTCTCCACACCAACTATGAGTGCCCGTGAGGTAACGCCTGGTAATAGCCCACACGGTAAAATACAGGGTGTCTCTTAAATAGAGGGACATGGCTTAACCACAGATTCCTGAGGCTAAAATATGACGATTTAACTAAACTTGCTTCTACCGGAAAGTGTATTATTTAGCCAGAATTCTGCTTCAAAGTTCTTCGAAAAAAAAATAATTTTGCTTATAACAACAGAACGCTGTATACGATTTGGATGAAATTTGGTATGACAATGCATATGGTTATGTCATCTTTTAAGGTGATACCTGTTATTATTAGTGAACCACTAGTGTACGAAACCTAGGTGTCCCAACATTGATTAGACCGTAACTTTTTAATGGCCACGCCGATAACATAAGATTATTTTTTTTCAGAAAGATACATTCAATAGTAAACTTTTCTCTCGCTGTTTAATTTGTGATATCTGTTACGGTTCAGACAGAAAAAAATAAAATCTGAGTGACTGCATCGTGAATTTTTTTCAAATAAATTTAATCTAGCAGTCTATCCGAATATCAAATATCTAATTTTTAATAATTAATAATGTACTTCTCAGAAAAAGCTAACAAAATGTCACTAAAACTGTTGATTTTTGACACTGAAATCTGTCATTTACAAATTATGTTATAAACATTTGAATTTGTCAACTGGTTTCCTTAGTGTAGTTTCGCCTACTCGACTTGTTATATCCCGATATTCTATATATTATAGCGTCTTTATCTTTAAATTTATAGAAGATATAATAAAAAATTTAAATGTATCAGGTGCTGAATTTTGTTCTTCAAAATTAGTAATATCAAAAATTTTCAAAAAATAATATTTGGAAGAATTTCTTTTAAAAACTACTACTTCCGGTTGTTCAATTGTTACCAAAACCTTTTCAGCTCTTCCCAGGAATGTCAGATTGAGGAATTCATAGTTAAACAGGTCTTATATCTTATAGTTTTTGAGGAATCATCCGTCCAACATCCAGCCATACACACACACACACACACACACACAAACACACATCCACACATACACACACACACACACACACACACACACACACACACACACGCACACACAGAGACATCATTGTAAAAATGTTAAAATCGGATTCTAGTGACCTTGAATCGTGCTTATTCATTAAAATCTGGATACGTGATTATTAGCATGATTCCAATACCTCTCTTAGCGAGAGGTAAAAAGTATGAAAATATAACATTTAAAGGTATTTTTTCGCGATCGCCCAGAAAATGAGCTCTTTCTGATCACTGATCACTATTTAGACCGGAAAGTCCTTCTTTGCTGAGCTAGGTCGGAAAGTTGTCTATAAGGGATCGGAAAGTACTTTACCGATCCCGGGACCGGTAAAGCTAAATGTTTCCATGGAGATCAGTTGTTTATTTATTTCTTATTTGCTCGCAGTAAAAAATAAAATAATACTTTTTTATTCTTTTTTCAGGATCGCAAAAAAAATATTGTACCCAACATGACCTGAAAGTGTCTATACTGGGCTCACAAGCTTCGAAAGCTCGCCTACGGCTCGCTCTGGAACATGCTTGCTCATCCAGTAAAGTATCACTTTCAGGTCTTGTTACGTAAATTACTATTTTGTAAAAAAAAAACTTTGAGTTTCAAGTAAAGTGCCTTTACCGGTTATCCGATTTTTATTACAAGTTTTCAAAATCTTCTGATTGTTAGTTTCTGAGTTAGTGTGTTAAGAGGACACACACAACACACACATACACACACACACGCACACACACATACATACACCCAAAATATACCAAATCTCGATATGCGATTTTTAGCAAAATCCTTATTCCTTTGGTAGCGATAGGTAAAAAAGTAACATCATTTCGTATGTATTACCTCTTCACAAAAAATATCAGAGAACGCAACATGATAATTCCAGAATCGTTTATCGCAAGTGCAGCGATTTCCACCGTATTCTTCCCTTATTTAAACCAGTGGTAATCCTTCCCTAATAATCCGCTCTCATCCCACATGTGCAAATGAGACCATTAGCATCACGTGGTTCAGGTTTTCACCGCTGGCTCGGATCCTGCATTCGGTCCACTTGATAATTACGTTTGCAAATAACGGTATTTGCATACGTTCGACATGAATGCGTTTCGGCGAATACAGTAGCCGTACCACAGAGATCTAGATCGCAAAGTGACAACGCATTCAACATTCGAATTTTTCTTTCAAGTGTGTTGATAGCAATGGATTATTGAATAGAGGTAGGGAGACTGGTTTAGTAAACCAATATGGCACATGTGGTGAATTGAACATGGAGTAATTAGTAGGGTTAACTTACATAAATGATTAATGTGTTACGGTGGAAATCCGTTTATCTGGACTTGAAGGGACTGTGCGTGGTCCGGATAATTCGGAAAATTGACTAAATTATAAAACCTACACAAATGGTGTGATATTTCTACAAAATTCTTTCTACTGCTTTAAATGTAAAGTTAAAACTGTGAGTTAAATGACGGATGATAATAGTTTGACCGTCTTTTAAAGGGTCATCTTATAATCCAGATTTATCTTCTTCCAAATCCCTTTACTTTTGGTACATTATGAAAGTTCATAAAAATCCAGTGCGTATACTAAAACCTACCTTGCAAGGCGTACAAGGAAGTCATGTGGTGTCTGTGTCAACATCAGATTTTTATTTTAAGTAATAGAAAAAAATACGCATATAAAAGTTTTATTATTTTAAATATACTATTTAATGGCAGGTATAGATATTGTTTTATACGCCAAGGTTGAGAAGATAATCATTATTGACCCAGCGCCTATTGTAACCCGAGGGCGAAGACCGAGGGATATAAGGCGCCTGGTCAATAATGATCTTCTCAGCCGTGGTTTATATACTATTTTTTTCACTACTAGCACATAAATTCTCTTCGAATTTTTTTTTTATTATTGACAATAACAATAATTTTGACATGAATAATATCGTTACTTATTTGTTAATATTCACAAAAACAAAGTAGGCTGCATTTGTTTTTATCTGACGTTTTGCTCATTTCGCTGGTTTGATAACCTCACTTATGGGCCTTGATTTGTATTTGATTTAATTATTTAATAAAAACACTTTGTGCTGTTACATTCAGCAGCCTTATTTGTTTATTATTATTTTTAAATAAATCTATTGAAATGTACTTACCTACAAATACAAAAAAAATAGTGATTTGTTCAATCCTACATCTACAAATATTTCACATTTTCCCCAAAACAGCACAGTGGCCAGGCGAGGCGGCAGCGTAGGTCAATTTAAAATTATAGTGGCAAATTTAAATTATATACTTAACACCTTTCTTGAGTTTAATGAGTTAAATAATATTTGGATTTGGAGGCTTGAGTTTGATTGAAAAGTGACAGTTTGCATTATAGATCAAGGTTAATAATAAATTATTATTGACCTAGGTTACCATGGTTACAAGTAAGCGGTAGTGAAAAACAATTTCTCATGTCAAATAAAGGTAAATAATAGTGGGTTCCTAGGCTAGTAGTGAAAAAAAGTTAATTTATTAATTTCAGAAAAAGTTAAACAAATTACAATTTATTTCGTTATTTTTCATTGTTACATTTTGTTTATTTGCATTAGCCGCCTTGAATATTTGAATAAAAATAATTTCAAATATTGTTCAATTATCTTATTTTTCTCGAATTTTTTAGTATTTTTGATATACAAGTTTTTACATCGTTGAAAAGAGAAAAAATGGTGGTTTATATTTTAATAAAATAATCATAGGTTGCTATTTAAAAAATGAAAGTTGATAGTCGTATCTTGTAAACCTGACTTTATAAAAAATATCTAGACCTGCATATTTAAAATAATAAAACTTTTATTATTCGCATTTTTTTTCTATTATTTAAATTTAAAATAATATAGACAGATAGAGAGAGAGGTTTTGTACTCGTCACTGGTCCGAAAAGTTTTTTTTTTTGACTGTCAAAGATAGTGATTGAACAAAATTTTGTCTGTCAGTAAATGGATCATAAAAAACAATAAAATTTAATATGAAACATTTTCTTCACTTTCTAATAGTTATGAAGTTATTTGAAAACTAAAGGCCAAGGTCGCCATAATATAAGTCTTAGTACAGTTATTCAATTTTTTTTTTAACAAAAACATATCTAAGATGACCTTTGAAAGGCAAACAAAAAGTCTCATTTAAACTCATTTTTCACTGCCTTATGTCTCGGAAACTATTAAAGATCGGACCTATGTTGATTAATTTTTTGTACTCATTTTGGTCAGTACTGTATGCCCTCATAATTTGTTATACTTATTTGTAACACTCTGTATATAAAGTAAAAGGTACTTATTATTTGTAGCGGGAATAAATGTAACTACTTTGCACTAACTTAAAAAATAATATCGTCTTTTTCGTGTATTAAAACGTTTGATTATTACTAGGTAATGGCGGAATTTGAGCTTCAATTTTTCAATTCCCCTTCCGAAGAGTTGCAGCGAATCGCATGAATTTAACAGTCCTTACGTTAATTACAAAATTAATTACAAAAAACAGTTCATTTATCATCGGAATCTGGCTCTGGCCTTCGGCTTACGTTTTCAGTCTACCCTGCCACACCCACGCTGTAAGTGGCAGTTTGTGTGGCATGCAGAACACGAGTTAACATATTTTTGATTCGCTTAATAACTTGGAACGAATCTACTTTCGCAGCAGTAGTTTGAATGTTTCAAACAAACTCTAATAACTTGTAGTTTTCCTAGTTTTATTGCTAGTTCGCACACGAAATGTTATTCTGGTGTTCTGAACATAACCGCAAATAAGTTGAAATGTGCTTTTCTGTAACTCACCAGCTTCTAGCTTCACAACGCCTACAGAGACTAATGCTAAGCCTTGGATTTCTAAAATAATTACTATTCATTTTTGTACAAGCCGGGAATTGTGCTGAATTATGTTTAAATTAAATTATCACGAACGAACACGGTTAATTGGTTTATACATAGATGACAACTTTATAAACGACTACGACTAAGTAGTATTACTTACTATAGTACAACATAGCATCTAAAATTGTGTTTCATAAAATTATTATTAAATTTGTGCTACTGTACGTTCGAAATTTCATTTTTATCTCCTTGATGTACCAAATTTTAAATTAACGTGCACAAAATGACAATAGGGTGGATTAAATTAGATTTTAAGATTTGCAGGAGAAAATTAATGAGATTGGTACCCACAAAATCCCAATAGTGTACGTGAGTGTGCGCGTACGCGCGCGCGTATGTGTGTGTGTGTGGGTGGAAATGTTGGAACTATGGTTTCTCAAAAAGATTTAAAACATGTTTAACTACGGTTTCCTCAATCTGACATTAATGAAAAGAGCTGATTAAATTTGGGTAACAATGGGGTATGTGACGAAATTTTGATTTTTACATATATAATACTAGACCAAAAAATAAAATACCGGTATTTTTTATATTGATTAATTATTCGTAGTTTAGAAAATAATTATTAAAACTTTGAAGAAGGGATCTGTGGCGTCAGTAGGGTAGAATGATAGAAGTTAGACTGAGATAGATATATTGTGGTAGGCGAAAGTGACAGCAGCTGTCACGTTCGCCATTCCATAACCTATCACAACATATCTATCTCAGTCTAACTGTCTTCTTCTACCATTCTACCCTACTGACGTCACAGATCCCTTCTCCAAAACATTAAATTGCTAATAAAAATATTATTACAAACTAATGTTTAGTTTTTATTATCATAATGAGAAGCTATAGAGGTTTGTTTTTATATATTATGACTTATATAATGAAATTCGATTATGGTCATATACCCCAGCTTTGATTATATAGTACTGTTACGGCTAGAAAAATATTTATGCGATATTAAATGTCAAAATATGTAATTTAATAATCTAGTAATCAAAATTATAATATTTATAAATCAAGTATTCGGTAAACAAAAAAAGATAAACAAAAATAAATAAATGACAAGTTGTTTAAAAACACGAAAAATTTAAGAAAATGTATTACTTCATTTAAAAAGAAATAATAAATAATTTACAGTCAAATACAAAGTAAGTTCTTTATTAATTATAAAAGGATTTAAATATTAAATAATAAAATAATAGATTTCCATTTTAGGAAATTTGAAGCTAATTTTATAAAAGAAGATCTAACAATCTACTAATTTGCTGATCTACTAATTTGCTAAAAGAATATCTGCTTACCGAATATTTGATAAAGAAGTTTATGTTCTTTGTGGAATTACATGAAATAATAAATTAGCTATCCAAATTTACGACTTTGATTATTTACCTATTCTCAACAAGTACTATACAGAATGTTAAAAAGTAAGTGTAACAAATTATGAGGGCATAGTACTGACCAAAATGAGTAAAAAAAGCTTAATCAACATAGGTCCGATATTCACCTGTTTTTGAGAAACTGTCAAAGATAGTGATTGAAAAAATTTTTGTGTATGCTAGTAAATAGACCATAAAAAGCAATAAAATTTTATATGAAATATTTTTTCACTTTCTAATAGTTACGGAATTATATCAAAACTAAATATTGGCCAAGGGCGCCATAACATTTGTCTTAGTATAATTATTCGATTTTTTTGACAAACAAAAACACATCTAAGATGACGTCTGAAAGGTAAACAAAAAGTCTCATTTAATCAAAGTCGTAACTCTTACAGTTTTTGAGATAGCAGATGTAAATCCCAAAAAAAGAAAATCATTTTTCACTGCCTTATATATCGGAAACTATTGAAGATTGGACCCATGTTGATTAAGCTTTTTTTACTCATTTTATTCAGTACTATATGCCCTCATAATTTGTTACACTTATTTTTTAACACCCTGTATAATCAAAGGTACTAGTTTTTAGAAAAGAGTTCTAAATATTATTTTTTTGACAATTGAATATAAAAATTTATATCCGATACATATAAATTTTTTATATCTTCTACACATTTAGGGCCGGTTTTTCAATCTCTGGTTAAAATTTTAACTTCTAGTTAAGTAAACAATATTGCAACGTTTTGTTGACAGCAATGATAAATTTGTCATTTGATAGCTCCTTCCGTTTCTATTTTGTTTATTTAACTCTTAGTTAAAATTTTAACCAGATATTGAAAAACCGACCCTTAGAGATAGAAAAATATAAATTAATATGTTGTAATGAATTTCACGTTCCAAACAACTCCATGGAAACCAGTTGAAAAATAAAATTGTTTGTAATTGACAGATAAATGTCAGTGTCAAAAATTCAGAGACATTACTGAAGAATTTCTGAGAAGTACATTTAATATTTCTTATTTTATTATTAATTAATTTTTTTAAATTATAGATACTATGTTACATATTCCCACCATAAATATCTCCAATCTCGTCAATGAATTTAAAGAATATCGAACATTTAGAAGAATAGGAGGAAACTTATTTATAGAATGAATTAAAAAATTTACAAATATTTGAATAATAGATGTAACCAGAAATGTTAAATTCACTATGTACTTACATAACCTAAAATGGAAACGGCAATAGGTCTTGTGCTGGCCACACCTTTTTTTTTTTTTTTTTTTTTGTTTTAATATATTGTAATCTGGTCCTTCTATTTTTATTTAAATTACAAATGAGGGCCTTTCTCTGTGAAACATTTATATTAAAATGAATGTAAATAAGTTCAAATATTAAATTCTGTTAGTCTGAAAATCCTTGTTTCTGAGTAAAAATTTGAGTTTTACATGTAACGTTAAATAAAATCCCGCTTATATAAAATAATATGAAATGATATTATAAGTTAAATTTTATCTTCATAACTTTATATAAATGCTTTATACAGAATTTCGTTACAGTTTATGAGAGACCGTATTAAATCGTAAAGGCAAAACATGAAACAAACTTCGTCATTTCATTTCTCTTCAAAGAGTGTCGTATTATTTATTACAAATGTTATTAAATTTTAGTTTTTGCTTACTTTTGTTATGATTTATCAGGACATGAAATACTTTTCGAATGCTTTAAAACAAATAACAATTCAAAGACTTTTTTGTTTGTTTTTTGTACTGGGGAATTCAAGATTTCATAAAGGCAGCAACAAATTTAAATTTTTTAAGTGTTTTGCAGTTTCACGCTCGTTTATAAAAACCTTTCATTTAAAATTTTATTCTTAAACTTTATATTTGCGATGTAAAGCAGCCTGTACCCTATGCCAAAGATCCTCATATTCATCTTGTACCAGTGGCGTAGCTAGAATCTTTTTTTGGGGGTTGAGTGACTGCAAAAATTTGGAAACTAAAAAAAAAATTAGAATATCGTGTAACTGTAACCAAAGCTGAAAGCTTTGGTTACGTGATGTCACAGTTAAGTACACATTTTATCAATAGATAAACGCAGTGGTGTAACCAGAACGCCCTAATCAAAAATGAAAATTATAGTTACAGTATTCAGGGGTATGCAATATTTTTATTCATTTTCCATTTTATTTATAATTAGGTATTTTTTTGCATTTTTTGCCCGATTCTCGAAAAAGTTTAAGCTAATCCTCATTTTTGGATTAGCGAATTCTACTCTAATTTTGACAGTTTATATCTTAAAATATAGTCTTATCTATTCCTAGTATCTACCTTTATTGATAATATCATGAAAATTAAATTTGAAATACCGGAATAGAATAGAATTCGCTAATCCAAAAATGAGGATTAGCTTAAACTTTTTTGTGAATCGGGCTGTAAATGTCTTTTTGTTTTTATAGAACTAATGTTATAAGTATTTAATATTTTAGTTATGTTTATTACAATTTAGTTAATATATCTAATTAATTTATACCTCACGCTAAAAATCGCATATCTAGTTTTTAGTAAATACCTAAGAATGTTTTAAGATCCCCACAATCCGATTATAACATTTTTACAATGATGTCTGTTTGTTTGTGTGTGTGTGTGTGTATGTGGTGTGTGTGTGTGTGTGTGTGTGTGTGTGTGTGTGTGTGTGTGTGTGTGTGTGTGTGTTTGGATGTTGGAAGGACGATTCATCAAAAACTATAATACTTAAGAACTCTTTGACTACGTATTCCTCAATCTGACATTAATGGGAAGAGCTGGACAGGTTTTGATAACAATTGAATTTAAAAAATCTTGTAAATATTATTTTTTGAAAATTTTTGTTATGACAAACATTAAAGAACATAGAATTCTCCATCTAATACACTTAAGAGATAAAGAAAATATAATATATAGAATAATCTGTTGCAATAAATCGCACAGTCCAGTCTACACCAAGGAAACCAGTTGTCAAATTTAAATGTATGTAACTAACAGATAAATGTCAGTGTCAAAAATCAACAGTTTTACTGGCATTACTGAAAGCTTTTTCTGGGAAGTACATTTGACATTTCTTATTGAATTATTAATTAAATTTTTAAAATTGTTGATATAGGTATGCACATTAATAGTAATAATACCCGTCAATGAATTGGAACCACCTTGAACAATTTAGAAGAACAGGACAAGATTCCTTATGGAATGAAAAAAATTATTTGTGTGTACAAGAAATGTTAAATTCGAAATTATGTAACAAATCGAAATGGCGAGAGGTATTGTGCTGGCCACAACAGATTTTTGTTTTCTGTGCAATGACGTGAAATTAAAGTTGCATTCAATTCAACTTACACGATGGTAGTATTAGTTAACAGGATAGTTTTCTTCGGTTTCGGTACTAGTTTGAAAGTAATTTTCAGCTATAATATCCCGAGGACATTGTTAATTACGAAATAATTTTTTGGTTAAAAAATTATCCAATTGAATCCGTATATTGTTGACCACGTGTGCGAAAGTAACCAATCAAAACAAACTTACACTGATAATTATCCTAAGGCAATTATCACTTATGTCACTAAGTTGCTAAGTAACAAACACTTTTTGATATATAATTAAAGATTAATTGTTTTAATTTAAAAATGTCATTTTCACGCTGTCATTGAAAATGGTGATTTAATCAACAAAATTATAGAAGAAAACACATAAAAAAATACTATATTAAATAAAAGACTAAATGTGGAGAATATTCATGGACTTTTGTATGTCTTATCTTCTTCTCTTTGTTTCACTCAAAGAGGTCTCATTCTCATTGCACACTTCACACTGAACATATTCATAGCCATATTCACGTTCATAGCTACTAGTGACATCTACTGGGTTATGTTAGACACAAAAATTCTGTCAAATACAAATTTTAGGCAAATTTAATGTTAAAACTGCAAAAAAATTTCTCACCGAATACCCCTCGATCATTGATAAATACTTATAATTTTATCACACTTCCTCAAGCACTTTGCTTTTAGATAACACCACCTCCGCCTTCGGCGTCGGGCTGTTACCAAGCAACGCGCTTTCGGTAACTGTCATAAAATTATTTCGTAATTATCAATGTCCTTGGGATATTATAGCTGATAATTGTCTTAGGATAATTATCAGTGTAAGTTTGTTTTGATTGGTTACTTTCGCACACGTGGTCAGCAATAAAGGGATTCAGTTGGATAATTTTTTAACCAAAAAATTTTCAGTTGAATGACTCTGTTCTTTTATAGTTTAACTAGTGATGTAAAATTGCAAGAATGGCAAATAAATAGAAACAACCAAACTTCTTTAGCTATAAGCTTGAGAAATACACGCCATGATTGGTTAAAACAAAAGGTACCTAGTCACGTGTGAGCCCGTTTGCTACAGAAAATATTAATTTAATCTAGGGATTTTTAAAAAAACATGCAACACAATTTTCCTATATTTTATTGAATTCTAGGGCAGTTCATACATTTGATACTTTTTTATTTTTTATTTAGATATATTCAGACTAATATTTTTTTCAGCTTGAAAACAAACTCTTTTTTTCGCAGTGATACAACTTGCATAAAGAAATTTTTATTCATGAATATGCAAATTATTAAATTTTGTTTTGCTGTTTTACTTTAAATTTCAGCACATTGTTACATTTTTCAGTAAGTTAAATCTGAATATGTAAATTCCGTTGTTCTAAAAACATAAAACTATACTTTGTAATCCTACGACAACTAAAAATAAGAGAAAAGTTTCTCTGGGTATTTGTATTAGTCCTTGCCTCTTTTCAGTTATGCATTTAAACATTCAGATTTATGTAGTTTAGGATTACTCGAATATTTTGTTCTTCCCTTGCAAGTATTTACATTAAGTAGATTTAATCCTTATTTACTTTAAAAATTCCAATAAATTCAAATATGTAGATATATTTTTAAAATACCAATATTCTGCGTCATGCCGGCTCAAAAGAAGTGGATATAAAAAAGAAGTGGGGGTAAAAATAAATGGAAAATGGAAACTTTTATTTTTATATTTTAATATTTTTTTTTTAAATTCATTTGAATGACAATGCAAGTTTATGCCTTTCAGTCGTATCAACAAAAATATTCTTCCACATATTGTTTATGAATGTGGCTGAGGTGAAAGAAGTGTGCATGGATAGGAATGTGTGGCGAAGGATGATTGTTGCGTAACTATTATTGTGGTCCGGATGCGGTTATTCGCTACCGAAAATCGGTCACTTTAATATGTTCTTATGCATGAATGCTATGATGATTGTGGACAAGGCGAAAGAAGAATGTTATTTAAGAGTTAAGTGAGTCAGCTGAGCTCTTACTCTTATCCCTTTTCTTATTGTTTTCGGGTTTTTGTTAACCCATTAAGTGGGACACGCGTGATTTTATGTATGTATGTATGTATGTGTGTATATATTGTGTGCCGTGTTGTTTCGAACCGATATTGAAATTATGTAGCTCAAGCTCGAATCGAACGACACTCTGCGAGTCGAGACGGAGAGAGCCGACGAGTCACGAGGCTAGCCGAATACACCATAACGTCGCCTCATAGAAGCCGTTCTTACCCCCCTATAGGCGCGCTAATAGATGTTTCATATTAAAAACACTCTCCGAATTTTTAATTCTAAATCATTTATTGAACGTCGTCATAACAACCAGCAACAACAAATAAACAATTTTTATTGTTTTTATGTTCTGTAGTGGCAGCACACATTTTAGAATTCTATTACAGAAAATAGACGAATGCGATTTGACTTTTACGAATTTTGGTAGCATGCACTTTAGAATTCTATATTCGCTTTATGTTTCCGGAATTTTCAGGTTTTATACTATTAAAAGAGAAAATATTATGACAGTTGCATATAAAAATTATGTAAATTGAGTTTGAATTGAATCGTAACAAAATAATAACGTTAGTTTAATACTTTCGTCTCGAGTTGCAGGCGAATATTTTAAGACACTCATGCTACCAAATTTCTGCTTCGTGGCGAATAGCGGAAATAAAAGCCTCATTTGACAGAATTCTAAAGTGCGTGCTGTCACTACTGTAACCTATATAAGCTGAAAAGTTATAAATAAAGATAGGTTTCTAAGCAATGTTAAATTTATTGTGGTAACTGCAGAAAAAATCTTGTGTGTGTGTTCCGAGTACAAATATACATTGTCGATTTCGAGAGAATGCCGTTCTCCTACGTCAGGCGTCAACAATGTATACAATTTTGCGCTCTTATACACAAATAGCTATTATTCAATAAATGAATAAATAATTAAAGTATTATGCCACAGGAGTAGCTAACATTTCATCTTAAATTTTTATAGACGATGCTATGTTTGAATTTTAAACTTATTGCGATTTCTTTTTTTGCAGGAACACATTCGACAATCCCGCGAACATCAGCTTAACGTCTTAGGTCATAAGGGTCTAGAAGAAGCCGCTATAGCTGCCGAAGCAAAGAAAGTGATGACAGAGCACTCGTTGTCCAACAGCAGTCACAGTTCGCCATCACAAAAGTTCGAACCAGGCGCCAAAGAACAAACTCCTTGCTATGTACCTGGTGGGGAACTCTTGCCAATACTTATCAAGGGTAATGATCATAGGTGAGTGAATGTTTTCCAATTACAATATACGTCACTAAGTTATCGGCTAGAGTTTGTCAGTAATTGAAAACATCTTGGTAAACTTTATGAAGCATTTACTAGGGCTCACATATACACGTCGATGATTGGCTAATTATATACGAAGGCAAACTTGCAGTTTAATAGTAAACAATAGGTAGTTTGATAAGTGATACTTTACTTGAATTTCTAAGAGTATTATTAATTTACTACCTACACAGGGTAGTGATTCGAACACCCGAATATAGGATTTTAACATGTACGAGGGTTGTAAAGTATTTATTGTCCCTAATATATATTTTCTAACATAGTAACACCTTTTTAAAAAAAACTCTGAAACTTCATCACAGATAAAGTTCTGAACTGCTGCCATAACAGTTTCGTCGGTATTAAAATTTCTTCCTCGTATACTTTGCTTTAGTTTGAGAAATAAATGAAAATCGCTAGTTGTTAGGTGGATATAACATCAGTCTGGAACCGACCGTGAATTGTGTTCATAGAAACAAGACTTTTATGAACTTGAGCGTGGTGCTGATGAGACCGAATTCCAAGCTTTCCTTTCTCTTTTCTGTAATGCACTAATGCAACCACGAATTTTAACAAATAATGTGATTTTATTTACACATGTAAACTAACTTATTATTAACGACTACATTAAACATAATTAAATCTTAAAGATGCCGATACATGTCCTGCCGACATGAATCTCTCACAGACTAACTAAAAACAAACAGTTATAATTTCAGGAAAGCATATCGGAGGGGTGAAGGGTGAAAGGTTATCATACAACATTCATAGCTAAATATCAACCCTATACGTAGGCTGGCAATAACTTACAGACTTAATTATAAGTACACTAAAGTTTAAGCCGCTGACATCCAGACTAAAAAGAGATAGATGTGAGAAGAATGATAATAATTTCTAAACAGAATTTTCACTTACAAAGATAACAAAGTTGAAATATTGATATTGAAACTATAATTTAGAAGAGTTTATCATACTTTTTTCCTATTTCGCATTAATTAACTTTCATTTCAAAATTATTATTAAAAGAAATATTAAAATATCAAGTTTGGTAACACGGAGTATTTCAATGAACATTTTTTATTTAATTTTTTTAAACTTTGACATTTAGACAAGAGTTATTTAGAAGTTATCTTAGTATAATTATAATGTGTGGAGAAGAAAATAAAGTACTCGGAAACTGCAGTCAAGAAGAGACTGCAGTTTCCGAGTACTTTATTTTCTTCTCCACACATGAATCTCCAGTCGATCATCGTTACTCCAATATAATTATAATGTTATGAACCTACAAAAACATACTTTGAATTTTACTTTTAAAGAATGCGTTACTCGTTGATGTAATTATCTTATTATAAAAAATCTAATGGGCTACTTGCGTGGTACTGAAAATCCGATTTCTGTCACTATATACGTAAAGTTATATTGAAAACATATATAAAAATATAAATTTTATTTTAAAATAATTATTTATTTTTTATTAAACTAAGAAAGAAAATTTTCTGTGACGTCTTTATATTTAACTAAGGGAGGGGAAGCATGTTTAAGAATATTATCAATAGATGGCATGGCGCGCGAGAAAGTTTTAATTTGAATTTGACATTAGTTCAATTTTCTCTCTCTCTGGTCTCTCAAATACATTAATTACTTTATAAATAAACACATAGGTAGTTACTTGTAATTTAAAATGTCGATACCAAAAAGATAAACTAAAATACTAACCTCAAAACTATTATTGAAACGTCAAACAGGTGATCTACATTACCCGCACAAACATACCATTACTATAGGACGGCACCACGCTGTGGCTTTACGACTATTCATTGGTGCGGCGTAATTCTACGTCATACATGGCGGGAATTCAAATAATCAAATTTCATTATTTTTTTTCTGGCTAATTAATAAAAATTTTGTCAAAAGAAAAAATATGGGTAGTAAGTTTTTACCTTCTCTTCAAAAATATTAAATAAAAAAAGGTACGCAAGTAGCCCATTGCAGTAATTTTCTATGAATAATGACAATTAAAATTAAAGATATGTATTTGAAACTTAGACTAAGTTATCATCTTCACTTTTAAAAAATCTCCAAAAAGAGTTGTAAAGTTGAACTTTGTAACACTGTTTTTGACAAAATCATTGTCACAGAATTAACTTTATAAACGTGTAATAGGAAACGTATTTTGTTGAAAATATAATAATATCTTCATCAGCTTAATTACAAAACTGGCTTTGAAATAAATATAAAATATACCGTAGGGAAAAATTTGTCATATTGATATCGAAATCCGTATACAAATGGTTGTAAATCCTTTGATACATTTTAACAAAAAGGTGTATATAAAATAAATTTAAAATGTAGTAATCCCGATAAAACAAGGCTTACATGTGTAATAATGAAACTGTAATTTATGTCAATAATTTACGAGGTGCTTTTTGTACACTTTACATGACGGTATAAATATTTTAAAATATTAAAATTTCTAAAAATAACTAATGTGAAAAGCAATTTAAATGAAATGGCGAATATTCATTACTAAAGTAGACTAATAATTTTTATCAAGCGTGTTTAAAAATGTTGTCACAGCAGCGTAAATTTTCAGCGACACTTTTCACAGCAATCCTGCCGTAAACGAAAGCAATTCAAGAGCATGAAGCATGTTCAATAATTTAGAAGTTTTTTGCTTGTGTCACTTTGTTGATGAAATGTCCATGTATACTTTATCGAAAATTCAATTTTTTACATGAAATCTGAACGATAAACATGCTTTTCAATTTTGATGTCAAAACGATTACCTACATACATTGGGAAAAAAATTCGCATATATTTTATAACAAGATTTAAGATGAAGTCGGTTTATAAACTTACTAATGGCGCAAAGAGAATTTAAATATAATAATATATAAATATGGATATAAAGATGTTTCTAAGATAAGAGCCCATAGCTTAACCATAGATTAATGGGGCTAATATAAGACGATTTACATAACCAAACTTACCTATTTCCGCAAGTGAACCGTTTAGCTACTATTCGACGACAAAGGGACAAAATTATAAAAATAAATTAATTTTTTTCTATAGCAGATTTTAAAGTGAGCTTTGTTCAACTCGATATAGTTGATTAAGCGACATTTTAACCGCAAGGGTATATAAAATAATACTTTAACAGCAAGGGTAGATAAAGAACTTTAATTTTTATTTAAATAAAAACACATTATACATTTTAGCGATTCATATTATACCGGGAGTTTATTTTATTAGTAAACATAGGGTATATCATTGCCATAGTTACGCTATGAATGTTTGACAGCAATGTATTGAAGCGTTTATTTTATGAGTAAACATAGGCGTTTAACATGGGAAGCAGTTTTTGGTAAATACAAAGGTCTGGCAATAAATCAAGCCATGCTATTGAACATGATAATAGTTTCCGCTCGTCGATAAAATACAATTTTACCGTCTTGTATAAAAAATAACTATTATTTACAAAACAAACTTTGATCGATTTTTAGGTATCATGATCAGACAATAACTTTTTTAATGGCAACGCTAATGACGTAATTTTTTATAGAAAGATAAATTCGATAGTACAAACTTTTCTGTATCTTTGTAATTTGTGATACTTACTACGATCTAGATAATTTAAAATAAATTTAATATAGCAGTCTATTCAAATTTCAAATAAGTACTTTCTAATTGTTTTTAGGTTGGCAACAATATCCTTCTTAATACCCTAAAATTAGTAACAATTCCATTTGGTGAGAAAGAGAATATACAGGAATGCAGTCAATGTAGATGGTATTTTTATTTTTTGACGAACATCGATGTTTCATAGCCTACTGCTATGGCTAAAAGATATTAATATACAGGGTGTCTCAGGACGAGCTTACGCTATCTATATTTTAAATACTGTTTAATATAATTTAACGAAATTTGGTATCTAGGGGTTATCCAACATGCCCGTTTTAACTAAAATATTTTCAAAGCAGTAGCACTTCCGGTTTGACCGGAAATTGACCTCAACTTTCTTATTTTAAATGGAATATGCTATATTTTATTGTACCATTGAATGCAGCGGAAAATTTTACATATGAAGCAATAAAAACATTTTACTTATGATCAACTACTTCCGGCGTTATTCAACTTTTTTTGATTTTTTTGTCTGAAATCCGGCACATTTTCAAAACTCTGTATATCGGGAACGAGATCGAATTTTTATAATCTGAAAAAAGCCTTTTATAAAGGAGACTTTAAGCTACATTATCCATAGAAGAATCCTCGATTATTTATAAAAATGTGACGGGTACGTTACACCAAAATTACAGTTGACAAACTTCAAAAAAGACATTTTTTTTAAATGGAACCCCCCCTTTTTTATTATATAAATGTGTTCTACGGCAAAAAATAAGGGTACTATATGTAACATGTCCTATGTTGAAAGTTGATAGAATTCCAGTAAATAGAAAAACATGTAATCTGGGTATAATTATTTTATTAATACGGATAAGTTAGCCATGGAAAAACAATGTTTTTACAAACTCATCTACTTGATTTCTTAGATAATTTACCGTTGGATCAAAGGAATTTAATATGGTACCAGCTTGATGGCGCTCCACCCCACAATAGCCATAGAATAAATACTTTTATAATTATACCCAGATTACATGTTTTTCTAATTTACTGAAATTCTATCAACTTTCAACATAGGACATGTTACATAAAGTACCCTTATTTTTTGCCGTAGAACACATTTATGTAATAAAAAAGGGGGGGTTCCATTTAAAAAAATTGTCTTTTTTGAAGTTTGTCAACTGTAATTTTGGTGTAACGTACCCGTCACATTTTTATAAATAATCGAGGATTCTTCTATGGATAATGTAGCTTAAAGTCTCCTTTATAAAAGGCTTTTTTCAGATTATAAAAATTCGATCTCGTTTCCGATATACAGAGTTTTGAAAATGTGCCGGATTTCAGACAAAAAATCAGAAAAAGTTGAATAACGCCGGAAGTAGTTGATCATGAGTAAAATGTTTTTATTGCTTCATATGTAAAATTTTCCGCTGCATTCAATGGTAAAATAAAATATAGCGTATTCCATTTAAAATAAGAAAGTTGAGGTCAATTTCCGGTCAAACCGGAAGTGCTACTGCTTTGAAAATATTTTAGTTAAAACGGGCATGTTGGATAACCCCTAGATACCAAATTTCGTTAAATTATATTAAATAGTATTTAAAATATAGATAGCGTAAGCTCGTCCTGAGACACCCTGTATAGATACATCATTATGAATTAATGACACCATGTTAGTTTTAGTATGTTTATTTATTAAATACTGTGTGCGATCGATTTCGAATAAATATTCATCATCAGGCAACATCTGAAAAAATACATTTGTATAGATATAAATAAGGTACATATAAACTACATTTATGATAAAAAAAAATTACAAAATGAAAAAGTAGAAACATGTGGTTAAGTTTTAAATTAGTAAGAAATCGTATTTTTTCAGCTCTTACCTGATGATGAATATAAAATAAATAAATATATCATCACGACATATTACCCATTTCTGGGTATGCCAGTATCTACAACACATGTAGACATCGGTAATGATGACGATATATTTTACCGTGTGAATATTTATTCGAAATCGATCGCACACAGTATTTAATAAATAAACATATTAAAAGTCAGTCTGCTCAAGCACCATTATTTACCCCTAATATAATACATAATATTTTTAGTAAGCTTAAAGACTTATTTACTTATAGTCAAATTCAATTTTGCTAAACAGCAATAGCTCCCGAGAAGTTGCGCTCACTATAAGAATTAGTTCAACAATGACTGATTCATCAAATATGTAGACCTTTCCTAGGACGTCCGCTACACATTCGCCTAGATGAAAAAACACCAGTTTGAATTGTTATGACTCATTTTACCTTGTAGAACTCAGCTTTTTTTTCCATCCTTCTCAAAAAAAGATCGGTATTTCAATCACATTTACCTATTTGATAGACAAATCTGGGATAGAAACTCGGCGATCTTATAATATGTAGGCACGATAATCCCTTTTCTTAATAACCGCAAAATGTCCGGTTTTGACGCCCGTCTCAATATTTCCGGTATTTTTAAATTGCAAAATTATGTTTCTGGTTTTTCTTGAAAAGATACTAAAGTTTTTTTGTATTTTTTCAGTATTTTAAAAAACTATACATTTTCAATTTTTTTAAAGGGTGGGGGGGGGGTATTACCCCATTTAAGGTTAATAGAAAATAGAACCAAACAACCAGATTTTAAATTACTTATTTATAGGTCACAAAAACGTTCATGAAATGGATCATTTAGATAAGTTTCTTGAAAATAGAAAATTTTTGGTAACACTAAAGTACAAATATTGCTGTGAAACGTATACACCGCATCAGCTTAGCAAACAGCATAACTGTTAAATTTAGGACATTTCTAGCTAGGCAACAGTTTTTTTAGATAGGAAGACGGTACTCTCACATTAAGAAATGCTCTTCTACTTACACTTGACAATCTGTTTTCTTCTTTCAGGTTCAACGGCGAGCTGTACGGCATGATGCCCCGCGAAACCTCGTTTCCAGAACACGAGGAAAAGTACGAGATGTGCGACTCTGCGTGCCAAACTCGAGAGAGCCTTTTCGATCCTCCTCCGAACCATCAGCACTCACAAACACCCGCACCACATCCGAGTCCACCTGCGCCCTTCTCCACCTTTGGGTACAAGAAGGAAGATATGTACAGAGCAGAGGGGAAGATTCATATTGAGAAGATTGCGGATAAGCATCAGCGAGAGAGAGGGCCTTATAGGTAAGTGGATAAGTTTTGTTTTAGAATGATGCCTGGCTTTTGAATGCATCTAGTTCTATTAAATTCCTTGCCTAATTAGTGTTTTTATTTACTTTATAACAGGGCATCGAACCCGCCTAAAATTGGGTTCGGTTCAAATTCAGGTTAATTTGTTTTTTGAGAGATGGTTTCGTGTAAGAATCTGGTTCAAGCATATACAGGGTGTTCCGCCACTCGACCGACAAACTTATACCATATATTCCGGGGGTCATTCCGATCAAAAAATGTTATATGGCCTATAGGTGAATTCATCTTTGTTTCGGAGACATCGAAGGAATTTTTAAAAAATGATAATTGAGTTATCCTTGATGAATTAACGTATGACAAATGAATGATTTTTGTCCTGTACATTGGTCAGCTCGGTCATCTGACTTGTCGCCCTTAGGTTTTTTTTTCTGTGCGGTTGCCTCAAATCTCGTGTGTGTAGTAATGGTAAACCAGAAACACGCGAAAAGTTAACTGACCGTAAAGTTGAAGCTACTAATTCTCTAAAGAATGAATTGGCAGTAATTAACTGGCAACATTCTATAACTCGAAGGTTAGCTGTATGTTTAGAAAATAGCAGTTTTCATTTTGAACAGTTGCTGTAATTTTGTGTTAATGAGATTGATGAATAAATTTTCTCTTTTTTTTTTGTTTTAATTCCTTCGATATCTCCGAAACAAAGAGGAATTTATTTATAGGTCATATAACAATTTTTGATCGTAATGACCCCCGGAATATATGATATAAGTTTGTCGGTCGAGTCGCGGAACACCCTGTATAAAATTTGCGGTTTTGTTCCAGATTCATGTATTGGGTTTAGGTTCGATTCGACCTAATGAAAACTGAAGTACTTATACCCAATTACATCGCTGACACTAAACTTAACCAAAAAAAATGCATATCGAACTTTTGACAGCAATATTCATTTACTCATTCGACGTTTCGTTTCGATGCGATATTGTCATTTAAGGAATACTTAAAATTTAGGCGCCAGCAGTGCAATCGGGCATTAATGTTTTATGAATAACAATCTTTATAAAGAAATAATTTTAAAAACGAGCCAGAATTTATAATGTAACGTAAGACAAGTACATAACCACAATTTTCACGAACAGTCAACACATGCAGCAACTTATAGACGCAGAAGACGTCAGTGTTTGGATTACGTTTACGATTCGAATTAAAAATGAACCTGAACCGGAGCTGAACCCTGTACCCTAATTTTAATACCCGGTCCGGTTCCGACTCGGGTTCAACTGAAATATATATTGGAAGTTTGGTTCTAGGTTTGGGTTCGCTAAATGTTACGGTTTCATACGAGTGTCGATCTAAACACTTGTACCACTAGATTAACAGCGTTTTTATTTTTTTAAGTGGTCCAAATAAATATTAATCGCATGGAACCAAATTTACGTGGGATCTTCAATGATGCAACTGCGACAAATTTATTGGGTTACGCGGCGATGTAAAACCAATATTGTATTGAAGTATTGAAATGTATTTTGCTGATACGTGTTTAGGACCATTTCGAGATTTCTTCAAACGTTTCTTTGGTATCAAAAAATTGAAATTGTTACGGGTATTTTAATAGGGCTGTAGTAGTGGCGGCTCGTGGGAATTTAAAGTGATGGGGCTGCAGCAAAAAAAAAATACTACCTTTAATGAAATTTACTTATAGTTGCTTTTTAATATTAAAAGACATGGAAAGTTTTTCCTACAGTGCCACTTGTAAAAATTTTATATTTGGAAATATTTAACAGAGTTCTTCTCTTCATTTATACAATGATTAATATTAATGCCAGTTTCCATAGCTTAACATGCATACTATCGCATACTTTTAGTGCTTGAAAATAGCTATTGTGCCGCTCCATACGATTTTGACATTTGCCGCTTACTTAGTATAACGCATGACAACATTACTATTTCCATGGGCGTACCTTTCGAATTTTACTAGTTACAAAAATATACCACAAGAAGAAATTTGTCATTCTCTCCATTAAAAGACATAATGAAATAAAATTAAAAATTTTCATGAAGATATGTGAAACAAATATCAAATGAATCATCGTATGGCAATGATATTCATCACACACCTGTCATTGTCTGTCATATGTGGAATATAGTTTTAAGTACTCTATATAAAAACTGGTTTCTTATTGGCTATGAATGCCTTGCTGTCTGTAATTTGACGTCACCGAAGTAGGGAGTTATTACGACTATTTCTGACGATAATCCTTTTATTTAATTATTTTTTCGCGATCGCCCAGAAAATGAGCTCTTTCTCAGCACTATTTAGACCGGAAAGTCCTTCTTTGCTGAGCTAGCTCGCAAAGTTGTCTATAAGGGATTGGAAAATACTTTACCGATCCCGGGACCGGTAAAGCTAAATGTTTCCATGGAGATCAGTTGTTTATTTATTTCTTATTTGCTCGCAGTAAAAAATAAAATAATACTTTTTTATTATTTTTTCAGGATCGCAAAAAAAATATTGTACCCAACATGACCTGAAAGTGTCTATACTGGGCTCACAAGCTTCCAAAGCTCGCCTACGGCTCGTTCTGGAATATGCTTGCTCACCCAGTAAAGTATCACTTTCAGGTCTTGTTACGTAAATTACTATTACGAAAATAACAACAAATTGCATTTAACATACAATATATTTTGGAGTATAAAACATGAAGGTTAAGTTGAAATTTTTAGTTTTATACATAAAAGTCTGCAGTGTTCCTTAATAATAGAGCCATTCATTATTATGATGACTTTTTTCTGAAGCAGGAATACTCTGTAAGCAGTGAAGTGATCGTAAAGCACTGTTGTGTCTCATTCGCTTTGTACCGACCATAACGAGATTCTAAAATTTCCTTCAATTACTGAACCCTAAATTTTGCTTTATATTCTGCATGGCTGTTCTTGCATGGTTTGCTTTTGCTTTTTCTTTTTCTATATAATTAGAAGTACGAGGATGAACTGAAAAAAAAAACGCACAATTGTTATTTAAGTCTAAAGTACTTCATATATGAATCGAACACGTTTACTGCTGCACGCGTGCGATGCAACAGAGCAATGGGGAAGTTTAGCGATTTTTTTATTCCATGGGAAACGACTTGAAAAATGATGTAACATGTTTTATTCTTTTCAAAATAGCCCAGATTTTCAGGAGAAGCCGATTTTAAGCTGTGATGACGTCGGTAGAGGCTTGGCGCAACGTATGTCGATTTATACACTGACGGACGCGATTGCGGTTACCAGTGAACATATACCTATTAACTAATATATTGCTAATGCTTGTATCTTTCCCATAAAAGTAGGTGAAGGAAACACTGTGAAATGGAAATATCATTTCTGCATAAGTCATGATCGGTCGCATGATCGGAAATCTTGACTACTATTGGCTAACGCTGACAGCGTCGCTGGCTGGGCTGCGTTCCAAAATCCTACTCTTAAAGTACAAAATTATTCAAAGTCGTTTAAAAACTAATAACCTTACTCTCAGAGTTTACTCAACCTGTTCCAAAACAGCCAGAGTTTACTCCAAAGTGATGTTCTACTAACGAGGAGGGTATAGAAATTACTCCACAATATTTGCAAACGTAGATGCTCACGATTCTCAACATATGAAAGTAATTTGCCTTCTTGAGGAAGAAAACATGCTTTTGTTTGAAAATAAACATAAGTAAATACGTTGGCGTGTATTACGAACATACTTTTATGATAAAAGCGCTTTTATGGAGCGTACTTTCATATCACATTGAGGAGAGTGCTCCATAAAAGCGCTTTTATTGCGGGCTTGACATTAATGTTGTAATTATAAGTAGTTTTGTTAGTTTTTTAAAATTATTTTTAATTTAGTTTCAATTTTTTACTTCAACAAAACTCTCATTCGTTCCAAAACACAACACGCCAAAACAACGCTGCCCTGGGCCCTGGTGATGCAGCGAGCACGTGGTTTGACTTTGACGTTTGATTTCATTTCTGTTTGTAGTTGCACTTCGAAAGCATTTGCTTTGTGTTTCATACAGTAATTCATTGTCACCTAAATAAATTAATCCTGACCAGATTGTATTCCTATTATTTTTACAGTACAACAAAGTAAATTATTTAATTCAAATTTAGCACTAGAATATGTCAATGTTTTTCATTATTACTAATATTTATAATCAAGAATTTACATACAAAATAAATAGTAGGTACATTGTTTAATTTCTCAAATTTAAATTTAAAATTTCTCGCGCTAGTCGTTAATACACAGAACTCTGTGATTGGCAAAAAGTGATCATGATTTCCTCGTTAGCCAATAGTAGTGAAGGTTTCCAAGCATGCGCATAATTCGCGATTGGGTGTTTGTGTGAGATAGACTTATGCAGAAATGATATTTCCCTTTCACAGTGTTTCCTTCAAGAAAAGCAAAGGATCCGCAATATATTAGTTAATAGTTATATGCCAGTGAAGCGCTTTTACGCTTTGTTACGACCTACGTTCAAGTGGTTCGATTTCACAGTTCTGTCTGAGTTTGCGCATAACTGACTTGTGACGTACTTAAAGTTTATCCAGAAAATATTAATTGTAAATAAATGGAGCAATAATTTTAATTTTTAATATCAATTTCAGCAGTCATTTGGGTTATATTTGTGAGAAAATAGTATGTTATGTAGAATTTTTACCATGCTAAACTTCCCCATTGAACACAACATTTCAATTTTGCTTGATGGTTTTTCTTGCATGCATTTTCTTTTACTTAGCCAATCTTTTGTTCTTTGGCGTATACTTCTTGTGTTTCTTCTATCTCCAATTTTCTCATTAGCATCCAGTCAACGAAGTCCGCCCCCGACGTGATCGTGACGCACTGACGATCGCCCGGTGTCGAGTGGGAGCCGTACAAGCGACGCCACCCTCGGCACTTTCTGCGCACCAGCTCGCGCGTTGTAGAGGCGCGCCACGGCCTGGTGAAGAACGCCCAGACGCAGACCTACGACGCCGACTTCGACGACGACTGCTCCAGCCAAGGCCCGGATACGTGATACTGCACTAGCATTACCTGGGGAATGTGGATTAAAAGGATTGTGTAGTGGGGAGGTGATTGTGGGGTGGTGGGTTCCTTGGGTTGTGGAGGTTTTAGTATAAGTGGTGTAGTTTAAATTGGTGTATATGTTTTCTCTCATTCGTTGTTCGTCCATTAGAAACGTTATTTTTTCATATTATAATGCTTTTTAAGAATTTTCTAACAAGAGGAAATGGCAAAGAACTTCAGAAATATCAAAAATGGTGAATATGATTGGCCCGAGACTGCGATTGAATCGAAGTTTTCATTAGTCGCCAAACCTTACGTACAAAATTTTATAAAAAGTAATAAAAAAAATGGTTTATGGGCCCATCATAATAGCCAACTATCGGGTTAACCGATTAATCGAAATAACCGGCATCCCCAAACTGGTTTAATTGATTAACCATTCAACAGATTATTATTATTCTGACTAAATATTTTTTGAATTCGAGTTTTAAATTTATTTAAAAATAGATTGTACAATGTATTGAAAAGTATTGTTCTGAAAATTTATTTTTCATTCATCAACTTAAGATGTCGGATGAAAATCATTTTTCAAGATTTCAAGATTTATTGTGTATCAGGAACAATTTTAAGTTCAGATTTGAAATTCTCGGAAAATATTTCGGGCCCACCGTCAATAAATTACTTATAAAAAAAATTAATAGGTACCTAAATTTAGTCTGGCAGGCTGGAAACAATTATTATCAATATAATTTTTGAGAACAGAAATATTATAGAAAAAAAATTAAAAATACTGAAGCATAATTTACGAGTAATTAAGAATGAGAGAAATTTTAATTATTTTATGAAAGAATTGTGTAAGGTTTCGTAGTATACCTGATATTAAATTTAAAAAGGATTCATTTTCAAATTTTAAATTAAATTTTATGGCTGCACAACTTTTAAATTTAGGCCTAGCTGGTGAGTTTTGATGATTGTGAATTAATTAAAATAATAAAGACGAACATTTACATCCATAACTGAGCGAGCTTCGAACCTTTGAAACGACTACGTTGTCCCTTCTTGGTCGACGTTTTCATATTAAAATCAATTTTCTTAGTGTTTTTACTAAAACCTCCATAACTACCAAATATATGACTACATTTTGGTCTTAATTAAAATAAATGTTTATTTCTCATTTTACTGAAATTTACAAAAAGTCTATACCTGTTCTTGTATATAAAATATATGTAATTATTAAACTATTTCAATGTGTAAATTTCAGTAAAAAATGCATGTAAATATGTACTGTATTGTAGATTTGTCTAATGAAAGGATTTCTAAATTTTACAATATCTACCCTTAATAATGAGGTATGTGATCAATTTTATTATCCATCTAATTATGGAGTTAAAAGTATTATACCCGTATTTTTTTAAATTTGTTAAATAATAAAAGAATTCAAGAAAAAAAGATGAAAATTTCTGTGAATTTATTTATTACATTACAAAATGTTTATTCAATTCTGGCCCCTATTTTGTAACTAGAAAGCGATATCGAACACGAATTCAATATGGCGAGCACGCCATCTTTATTTTCTATTCAATTCACGAATTCTACTGAATTGGGTAAAATCATCTATTCATCTTGAAATTTTAAATTTACCGCACAGTTTTAATTATATAATTTACTAAAATTCTAAGTATTAAATTTGAAAAGTTATTGTTCTTTAAAGAGCCTCAAATTTGAAAATATCCTTTAGATATTTTACAATTAATTTTTGAAATTTGGATAAAATTTTGAATAAGTCACGTGATCTGAAACAGAATGTGACGTCAGAGTACATACATCTTCAGCGGTTCTAAGGTGTCAAGTGTATTGTCAAAGTTGTCAAACAAGTGTCAAATAAGAATCACGACCAGAACTTTAAAGTAAAATATATTATCAATTTATATAATAAATTCAGTTTTTATATTTTATTTTACCTCAACTCTTTAACACCCCTTATTTCGGTAGCAGTAAAACAATCGTTTTGATATAAATTCAGCCATCATCCAGCTATCGACCTTCGGTTAATTGTCCGATTTAGCTTGAGTGTAATTTGAATTAGCCATTATTACTTTATTATTCATTTACAATGAGCAATGTCAGCGTCAAATGTCAAATTAAAAGATTTTGTTAATAACACGTGACAAACTTTAGCCTACGTTTATTTATATAAATAATATGAATAAACGTAGGTGATGGAAAAACTATTTTCCTATTGGCTATTAATGATGTAATGTATGTGCTTCTACGTCACAGGAGTGGGGGGTAGTTTTTCAGGACGCCAATCTTTTTATTTAATTATTTCCACAAATAACAACAAATTATTAAAATAAAAATTATTACTAAGAAAATCATTCCATAAACTTTTATTTAAAATGGTTTTTGAAAAATGTGAAACAGGCTCATTGTCATTGAATTTTCAATTCATCACTCAAATTTTTCGTATATAGCCCTTATGATTTCAATTACTTCTCTAACCCATTTTGCCATTTTTCAGTTTAATGCCAATCACTTGTAACACTACTTGTATACATCAAAAATATAAACACAAATGACATTTGACAGTTACTTGACAGTCCAAAATTATAGGGGTTTTTAAGAAAAACTAGCGCATATTCCAGTTTTTCGTTAAAAGCCTAGTTATCTATCTCTCTTGCACTCATGTCATTGGGCGAGAGAGAAAACTTTTCAAGTCACTTAAAAAGAAAAACTTCATCGCGTAAAGCACGCTTTACAATGGTTGGGGGTTTGTATTTCACCTTCCATCTAAACTGGTATTCGTTATTGCTTTTTATTTACAAAATATTTAACAAATTAGAAAAAAGACGGCACTTATGTTATTTATTATTTTTAACTCTGTGCTAATATTATATTAATATTTCCTCTAAATTTGATATAGATCATATGCCCCATTTTTCAAAAAATTAAATTTTCTTCTTGAATCAAGGGACCCATCCACATTTTTTTCATTTATATAAATTTGAACAAAGTACTACGGACCAAAATCTACTAAAAATGAAAAATATTTTGCAGTTTGCAAATCGTAGACAAGAGTTTTCTTTACCCAATAGTCACACAATTACAATTTGCTTGAGCGCATCTAGCAGCAAAGCATGGAACTAAAGGTTGCTATGGTTACCACTTCCAAACAAAGACCTGTCATCAGCCGTAGACCTCTGCATTAGGGCGTTTCTTTATTCACCGATGATTGTAGATGAAATTCATCATACCGTTTCTAATTACCGCGCACTATCCATCGTAAATTCATCGCATACATCGGCTTTGACTACCGATAGATTTTACGATTTCCGATGGATCGGTAGTGGAGGGTCTAACGAAATGTTTTTAGGTTATATTTTTGACATTTGTGTTTGTTTCATGCTTGCGGGTGGAAGATTATGCAAAGAAAACAAAATGCATGATTCAAATAAGAAAACATTATATCTCGTTCACAACGTAAAGGAGATGGTTATAGATGTAGATGATTTTTATTATCATTATGAATTCCATATCAGATTCTTCATTGTTTGATGAAGAATCTGATGATTGCAATGGAGCGACGGTTCTTTTAACTATAAAACTTTCCGTTTCCATATCTGTTAACTGGTGGTTAACTGCATATACCTATTAACTAATATATTGCTAATGTTCGTATCTTTTCCAGAAGAGTAGATGAAGGAAACACTGTGAAATGGAAATATCATTTCTGCATAAGTCTATCTCTCACAAACACCCAACCGGCAATTATGCGCATGCTCGGAAATCTTGACGCTGACAGCGTCGCTGGCTGGGCTGCGTTCCAAAATCCTACTCTTAGAGTTCGAAATTATTAAAAGTCGTTTCGAAACTAATAACCTTACTCTCAGAGTTTCTCAACCTGTTCCAAAACAGCCAGAGTTTACTCCAAAGTGATGTTCTACTTACTCTACTAACGAGGAGGGTATAGAAATTACTCCACAATATTTTCAAACGTAGATGCTCACGATTCTCAACATATTAAAGTAATTTGCCTTCTTGAGGAAGAAAACATGCTTTTGGTTGAAAATAAACATAAGTAAATACGTTGGCGTGTATTACGAGCATACTTTTATAATTACAGCGCTTTTATGGAGCGTACTTTCACATTATATTGAGAAGAGTGCTCCATAAAAGCGCTTTTATTACGGGCTTGACATTAATGTTGTAATTATAAGTAGTTTTGTTAGTTTTATAAAATTATTTTTAATTTAGTTTCAATTTTTTACTTCAACAAAACTCTCATTCGTTCCAAATCACAACACATCATACTCTACGCCAAAACTCGGTATTCTTGGTTTTGGAACGCTGCCCTGGTGATGCAGCGAGCACGTGGTTTGACTTTGACGTTTGATTTCATTTCTGTTTGTAGTTGCACTTCGAAAGCATTTGCTTTGTGTTTCATACAGTAATTTATTGTTACCTAAATAAATTAATCCTGACCAGATTGTATTCCTATTATTTTTACAGTACAACAAAGTAAATTATTTAATTCAAATTTAGCACTAGAATATGTCAATATTTTTTATTGTTACTAATATTTATATTCAAGAATTTACATACAAAATAAATAGTAGGTACATTGTTTAATTTCTCAAATTTAAATTTAAAATTTCTCGCGCTAGTCGTTAATAAACAGAACTCTGTGATTCGCAAAAAGTGATCATGATTTCCTTGTTAGCCAATATTAGTCATGGTTTCGAAGCATGCGCATAATTCGTTGTTGGGTGTTTGTCTGAGATAGACTTATGCAGAAATGATATTTCCATTTCACAGTGTTTCCTTCAAGAAAAGCAAAGGATCCGCAATATATTAGTTAATAGGCATATGGTTAACTGTTAGTTGATATTTAAGGTTAGGAGATTCATCGCACTTTTCAGCAACCCGTTTATGTCTTCGGTCGCAGCGGCTATCCACCGGATCCATCAGCTATTCATCGTGACGTCATTTTCAATTTCTGATGGAATTCAACGCATGAATAGTTGCTGAATAAATAAACTCGCCTATTCTCTGCAGCCATCGGTTTAGCTGAATAATCGAGTGATCTTCAATATTATCAAACAAAAAAGTTGTCCCAAGCACATCTTCTGGTTTTAAACTCATTTTTATTAAACACAACGAACAAATCACAATAAAGAATTAGGTTAACACTGAATGACAGATGCAAATATACCTAATGACTGACGGATCAGGGAGCGGGAAGTAAGACGAGGGGAGGTTTGTTTGGACGTGGTTTAGACCATGATCTATCTCTCTCTTGCATGTGACGTCAATTCTGTGTCTATTAAATTTGGCGACATCATTATGTATCTACCCGATTTTAAACAGATTGTAAGATTTTATGTGATTGGATCTCCCTCGAATTTTTGGACCGTATCTATATCATAAATGTAAGTTATTCATCAAAATTTCAGTGTATAATATCCATGTGAAACAAGGGTTAAGATAAAACTATTGAATACATTTTTATACCAACAGTACGTTTCATACTATCAGCGAGAGACTAGAGCGACTGCCAATTTTGTAAGGTAACGTAAGAATAAGAATAAGGACTTGACATTGTAAATAGTTAAAATTTTAATGAAATTAATGTAAGACAAGAATGATAATAAAACAGTGGTATTCAGAAGCCGGTTGTATTCTTCACTCCATTTGCATTCAGGTCTCTTGTCGACGTTTATGAACTGTTCCAGGTCCTAAATTAATTAAGCGACATGGCAACGCTGCGTGCGACAATGAAGGGGCGTGGTCGGAGATGTAGCAACACCGGTAAGGTAAGTCGTACACAGCGCCACGCAATTTCAGGAGTTACCGCATCCTTAATCTAGGATAAAGTATAAATTCATTTAAGTACGGCAATGCGTACGAATATATCATTTGAAATAGCTTTACTTTTCGTTGGGTATTAATGTTATTCCATGCAATAGTCGTTATACGAGCCCGGCATTAATAAAGTTTGTATCCCTGAAGTATACTTACGTTGAAAATGTAATAATTTGAGATCTATTCGCTAAGGAAACTAACTTTGGTGGCGCTCCGTTCACTATCAATATGGCAACCTACAGACGTTTACTAATGACGTATTACTTTTTTGTTTAAATCGAGCAATCATAGTCTAATTTACCGTTCTGTATGATTAAATTATTTTTACCTCCCGCTACCCTAGGTAAGGGAGGTATAGGGATCGTGCTAAAAATAGTATATAGAGATTTTATATAATAAGCACGTTTTGATGTCCCCAGAATCCGATTTTAACATTTTTACAATGATGTCTGTAGGTATGTGTGTGTGTGTGTGTGTGTGTGTGTGTGTGTGTGTGTGTGTGTATGTGTGTGTGTGGATCTTGTGGACACGATTACTCAAATACTATCAATCAGAAAAAATTGAAATTTTGTATACCCATTCTATACTAATATGGGAAGTGCTCATTAGTTTTTAGTGTATATCGGATAACCGGAAGTATCATTTATACAAGCTTTTAACAGTTTTTCTTGTAAAAAATTTATTGAATATAATTTTTTAGCAACTTTTACTAATTAAAATGGAATATAATGGTTTAATCTTCAATTCTACGATAATAACATTTAGTAAATAACTCTAAATATGAATATATAATATAATTTATTTCCATGTATCACCTAGCCTATGCGTCAAACAAAATCATAATTTTAATGACAGGTTTGACATATTTAAACAAATGTCACTGACAGGCAGCAATTATATTAAAATTAATAATGAAACCGTGTTAATGAGAATATAATAGTAAAATATTTTATTAAGGTTTGTAAAAATAATATATTTTCCATCATACATAAATGTTAGATGTACAGGATGATATGATTTAAATTTGCTAATTGCTATTTTTGTAGCACTATAAATTAATATTAATTTACAACTACACATTTACGAAATGGATTATGTACGGCGAAGAATTTACAAAGATTGCGTTTTAGAGCACCTAGAAGATGATGCTGATTTTTATAAGAATGTACGTGTGTGACGATTTTTCCTTAAAGCCTATTAAAATATGATCCAAAACTTCTCAAATTTGGTATTTAAAACTCATATATAATTTGAAACAACATATTAGATTTTAACCATATATGATAAATCGGATGTAGTACTTAATTTGGAGCTCTAACAAATTTTTGAGGAAAAACAATAAAACAATCCAAAATTTCGTATTACAGACTTTTCTATTTATTGGACAACAAATTAGATTTTATTTACAAACGATTAACCGGAAATGATACTTTGCTTAAAGCTCACTGCTATTTTAAACATGGAATTGGCGGGAGGTAATGTGTTGGCCACATCAGATTTTTTATTTACATTTTTTTGTTGTATAAAATTGTTTTAAAGTTTGATATTTTTTAAAAGTTGCAAAAACCAGCCATGTTGTGATGTTAAACTGCTGAAACTGCAAGTTCAGAGAGACTTATTATTATATATATAAATATTTGAAAGAAATGCTATATTAAAATAATATCGTTGTAATTCATTTTAATAAATATTATTTTCATTTGGCCTGAAGTTATCCACGAGTCACATCAGTTGTGTACTTTATATAGATTTGAGATTGAAATTCGGCGCTAGAAGTTTATTTAGCTTTAAAAATGCATGTAATTTCTTACAATTGTCGCTAGTATTTTGGCAAGATGGTCCAAAAAAATCATTTCATTGTCATGTTTAATTTCGTAAATTTCAGGTTATCTTTGTTACCTTGATGTTTAGAAACTATGTGAAAATAAAAATAGCCGTTGCTGAGATCAGCATACGTCACTTGGCGAGGGACAAAACGGGAAAATTCAGCCGCGTTTTAAAGAATGTCATTTTCAATTGCAATTTTTACCTTTCGTAACCTTTAGATAAGGAAGGTATTGTCTTTGATCAAAAAAAATCGGTGGTGAGTTTCTAATGAATAAGCACGTTTTAGAGTCCCTAGAATACGATTTTACTATTGTCCAGTAAAATTGTAACACGAACATAATACAATTTTTACAAATTCCATGCAAAAAGTTCCGTGGAAAACATTCTATAAATCCAATAAAATTATCACATGAATATACATTATGTATACTCATATATAAATACTCTAAAAATGCATACACTTACGTAATATTCTCTTTATAATCAAATCATATTACTACCAAGTTTATATCTCTATCCATTTTTAATTATTGCCCCAAAAGTCAATATACCCAATAGATGATGAAAACTTCAAAATTTTCAAAAATCTAATTTTTATGTATCTAGATACTTCTCAATGCGCTGATTCCAAATTTTGAAACGGCAGGTCTATATCTCTATTCGTTCTCGAGATATTTAGTTTCAAAGTTTTGCTCAAAACTGCCCAATTTTGGGTAATAACCTAAAAATGGGTCGAGATATGAATTTGGCGACAACACCATTCGATTCTACGGGTAAAATTACATAAGTACACCAATTTTCAGAATTTTTGAACAGCGCATACAATCTCTAAAGCAAAATAACTGAAAATGGCCAAAAATCGCAAAAATCTAAGGGGTACCCCTTACGATTTTTTCAGATTTTGGCAATTTTCAGGGGTTTTTAAGCTTTTATTCATAAAAAATGTACCGGTTGGACAAAAATTATGAAAATTGCTATACTTATGTATTTGTATGTAGAATCGAATGGCGATGTCGCCAAATTCATATCTCGACCCATTTTTGGGTTAATACCCAAAAATGGGCAGTTTTCAGCAAAACTTTAAATCTAAATATCTCGAGAACGAAACGAGATATCGACCTGCGGTTTCAAAATTTGGAATCAGCGCATTGAGAAGTATCTAGATACATAAAAATTAGATTTTTGAAAATTTTGAAGTTTTTATCTAAATGTGGGGTATATTGACTTTACCTAAAGGTGACGGAAGGTAAAAAACTGAGAAAAGTACATTTATTTTTGTTGATTAATATAAAATTATACATAAGAGTGGCAGCTTTCGTTGCGATTTTGTTCACTATTACAAATTTAAGACACCGTTTTGACCATAATATATAATACGGCCATTACAGTAGTAATAATGTTAATAGTGTTAAGTGCATTAAAAACTCGAATATTTTGAAAACTAATAACGTTTTTTTAAACTTTGATAGTCCCTATCACACAATTTTAATTTTAATCTATTTATAAATAAGCCATGTTCTAATATTTACTATGGTGGAATTGCTGAAGGACGTTATTGTTGTCATTTGCATGTGCGGTAATGTATATCATTAAACTGAAAAGGTCCACAAACTTTCCCAACGAGAGACGAGGGACTCATATATAGAATCTTCCTGCTTTTAGAAAAGGTTACCTACTCTTAACTAAATTGTTATGTCCATGTGAACAAGTTGTGAAAGTTAATCGTGTGCCTGCCCACAAAATTTAACTATATGCAGTGAGAGCACGTGGCAACTTCCATTTCCGTAAAATCAGATGAGTTTTAGTTCTTGTGAGCAAGTAAACACAGCCGCGTATTATTACTACAAATGCGCAATTAGATTTTAAATTAAAACATTACATTTCTAACTTAAACCTAACAATACTGCCATTTCGTTGTGGGGAACATGGTACAGTTTCGAAAATTTATATAAAAACCGATTTAGAAACCACGATTATTGGTTTCATTCGTTAGTTACAATATATTTTAGTTAATAATACTATTACGAATTTTCAGAAGTAATATCACAAGACCTCCTGGTTTTATCGATAAATTTTTATTTTGCACGAATTTTTTTTGCTTGGCAACAAACACGAAAGCAAACTGCATGGTAAATCCCGAGGAGGAGGAGGGTTTTTACCTAATGTCAGTTTGCTTGAGTGATTTTGCTTAAAAGCAAAAAAATGAATACTTAAAAATAAAATGTGTTTGTGTGTGTGTGTGTGTATGTATGTATGTCTGGATGTTGTAGTCACGATTCCTCAAAAACTATAAGACTTAAAAACTATTTAACTGCAGTTTCCTCAATCTGACATTCCTGGGAAGAGCTGAAAAGGTTTTGGTAACAATTGAACAACCGGAAGTAGTAGTTTCTTAGAAAAATTCTTCTAAATATAATTTTTGGGAGGTTTTTTTATTAAATTTTGAAGAACATAAAATTCTCCATCTAATACACTTAAATTTTTTATTATATCTTGTATAGATTTAGAGATAAAGACACTATAATTTATAGAGTGAACTAATCGCAGAGGCTACGGCACTAAGAAAACCAGTTTACAAATTCCAATGTTTATAACATAATTTGTAAATGACACATGTCAGTGTCAAAAATCAACAGTTTTAGTGAATTCTGATAGCTTTTACTGGGAAGTATATTTAATTTTTCTTATTGTTTTATTAATTAAATATTTGAAATTATAGGTAAAATTGTGGTAAAATGCATATATCCATCAGAAATACCGCCAATCTGGTTAATCAATTGGAACAATCTCTGACATTTAAAAACTTCCTCATACAATGAAAAATAGATATAATTAGAATTATATGTGTGAAGAAGACATGTTAAATATAATAAAAAACAATATTTGGGTAATGTTCTATAATATTTTGTTATAAAACGACGGTTCGAAAGCGAAGTGCAATACAATAGTTATATAGCCTAATATGGAAATGGCGAGAGGTCTTGTGCTGGCCAGAACAGATTTTTTTTTTAATATTATAGATATTTTATGGATCTTGTGCTATATAGCGAGATATATTTTCTGAAATATTTTATTGTTTTAATGTTAAACGAAATAATTTATAACTTTACTAACAACACAAGAAAAACCAAAAAAGTTTGAAAAAATTTGAGGTCATTTGTCTGTCAGAGTTTAAAAATAAGACACCATAAATAATTACGCTAATTTTTAAGAATAATCGGCAATCTTGTTAAATAATAGAAAATTACTAATAAATTTGAGTTATTTTTATACTGTTAAATATTTATGTTTAGCTAGAAATATAATTTAAAGTTACTTTATAATGTGGAAATATATTTAGTTTAAATAAAAAAATAAAACTTATTCCATTGATAATTGAAATAATACTTTTTAAGTCACGATAAATGGATTTAACAAATAGTCCAACTAATATGGTTTAGGGCTCGTATGTAGTTTTTAGTACACCGTATAAAACATTTATTATTATTTATTAATATTTTATAAAAATACTCCTATTTAATTTATTTTTTTTTATTTATGAATATTCACCGAGCAAATAATTTTCAATCATAGTAACATTTGTTTCCGACTAGCTAATTGTAGTTAATTTTGTTTATACACTACTGGTATTAGTGGTATTAGCAAGCAGTTGTCATTCAAGATTTTTCACGTTGTGTTACCGACGCTTGTAGAAAACCAGATGTTAAATGTGTTTCATTTTCATTTCAAGTGAAATATAATATAGTGTTTGTAGTGCTTTACAGTGTAAATAAGTGTATAAACTGAGTTTCCGATATCCAGTTTTACGATAACTTAAGTAAGTAAATTTCATGCATTGTACATTAAATTATGCTCGTAAAATTATGTATATTTGTCCCGTTTTACACCAGTAAACACTTTAAACTCTGTTAACTTTGCTTTTCGGTTATAAAACATAATTTTCATGTGCCAATGATTATAAATGCATGGTCAGCAATTTGATAAAATTTATTTTATCGCTATGTATTTAGGTTTAACTGCATCAGCAAACCAGCAGCGTTGTAGACATATTCATTTCATATTTTCATATAACCATATTTCAAAATTTATTGCTCTGACAAAATGCACATTTTATCATTAATTTCATCTAATAAAATAACGAAAATAAATGTGTATTATTTGCAGTTAATACGCGATTTGGGCCAGTTGTAATAGGTTTAAATCCTAATTAAATTTATTGATGTTGTAAATCACTGATTAATCAACATTTTGTATAAAATCGTTTTAGACTTGAAAGCTAGTAAAATCCCTCATAAATTTAAAATATCGTCTAAGAATCTGATGACAATCTGCCCCTCATTATTTTAAATTAAACTTTTTACGAGCCCTTTGCTTTCACAGGTTTTATGATTACTTTAAATTTTAATAAATACTGCATCACTTACCCAAATAATGAGGATACAAAATATAAATAAGAACTCAATCTTTCACATAAATAAATTTATAATAAATATGAGGGTCACACTAGAATTATTGCGAATAAGAAAATCAGATGGGCTGTGAAAAACAAAATGTACATTATTATTTTAAATAGTTATTTATATGTCATTTGAAATTTAGTTGCGAAAGTTAAGGTAATTAAACCAGTCAATCAATTTTTTAAAATATCATCGTGAAATATGGATTATCAGACCGCATTTTTAAATCATTATTTATAATTTAATAGTTTTTAAGTCCCCTACAGTCTCCGTCAAATGAATATGGACTGATGCTCAACTTTTTCTCCTCTCTGCACCCTATACCTTGCCATGCGGTGTTGCCGCTTCTTCATATCTTAGCATTTTCTACATAACCCCTGAAATGGCAACAGTGCAAATTGGTATACCCAACAATGAGTAATTTGTCGTGATGATATATTTATTTTCCTTTCAGAATGGTATGGACATTATAGTGTAATAACAAATCCAATGATATGTGTTTACCGATATCCAATTTCTGGTAATCTCAAATTGTTTACTAATAGAGTGCCATTTACATTGATATTTGCTGTAATCTTGTACCTTGTACTGAAAAGTAATTTATCCTGAACTCTGTCTGGTATAAGAATGCAGTGTCAGTGTAGCATGATATAGGAACAACAATTTCTGGCTTCTAATTGGTGCAAAAGTGAATCAATTTCAAACTGTCCCAATATTGTTATATTATTGCAACTTTTGTTCTGCATTTGTGTACAATAGATTTGGCTAAAATAATTAATTTTAATATAATTATAATTGTAAAAAAAATCTGTTGTGGCCAGCCCGAGACCTCTCGCCATTCCCATATTAGGCTATATAAGTATTGTACATATTTAACATTTCTGGTACACACAAAAACATATCTTCTTTATATATTTTTACATTTTTTAATTCATTCTATGAACAAGTTTCCTCTTATTCTTGTAATGTTCGGGATTCTGTCAACTTATTGATGAGATTGGTGGTATTTCTAAAGGGTATGTGTATATGTTATGTATCTAAAATTATAAATATTTAATTAATAATAAATAAGAAATAGTAAATGTAGTTTCCAGAAAAGGTCTTCAATAATGTCTTTGGTGTTTTGACACTGACATTTATTTGTCAATTACAAATATTTTAATTTTTCCACTTGTTTTCCATGGAGTGCGAGATTCGTTGCAGCATATTATTTCTCTTTCTCTAACTCTATAGAAGATATAATAAAAATATTAAATGTATCGGATGGAGGTTTAATAATAATAATAATAATAATAATAATAATAATAATAATAATATATTAATATTATATTATTAATATTTGTAATAACAATTTTCAAAAAATAATATTCAGAATTTTTTTGTTCAGTAACTAATACTTCTGATTGTCCAGTTGTAACCAAAATCTAATCAGCTCTTCCCCGTAATGTGAGATTAAGGAAACCGGATAAGCGATTTTTAGTATGATTCCAATACTTCTCATAGCGAAAGGTAAAAAGTAATAATATAACGTTAGAATACAAATACAAAACTTACATCACCTATCGACCTGTCAATAACTGTCAAAAATATTTTATTATTCATGAAATTTCGCATGTCTGATCAAAAGAGTCCATCTCCAAATGACGTGTCTGAATGTTTCAATTATTATAATATTATTATTTTATCGAAATAAAACTTAGATTCGTATTTAACCTTAAAATGTTGCTGCGTAAACCGCGCTTGTCCGCGCCCACCTCTGCAGTTTTAAACCAGACGCAGTATAGAGCGGAATCGTTATTCATATGTTCAAAAACCTCAACAAGTATCACCTAAAACCTAAATACCAAGCCATTGTCGTGCATTTAGTATTACATGAACATAGTGTAATACAGTACAGGCAGAAATAAAATGCTACTTGTGCATTTAGGGTATATTGCAAAACTAAAATATAATAACCAAAACCATGGTTTCGGTTACCGACTGGTTCTAGACACGTGACTATTATTATTGAAACAGTTCGGTTTCATTCGCGGGTGATTCGCGGAAACCCTAAAATTTTCTGTCAAAACATTACGTCTGTCGTCATTCATAATCCTAAATTATGGAGTGGAAAATTAAAACACGTACAATGTAAACCGTAGAAAATAGATGCAAACATCAAAGAGTCAATAAATAGTATCTAACCACACTAACCTATAAAATCTGACATCTTATGAAAAAGGACAGAAGATGTTAACCGGCAAAACCGAGGAAAAATCATGGTTGCGTTGGTCCGCTTCGGTTGCAACCATTTTAACCGAAACCATGTTTCATAAATGTACAATTTTTACCATTTGATATTATTGGAACACATTTGGTTAACCCCGGTTAAAATTTGTTATTTTTGGAATATACCCTAAACAGTAACAGGAATAGTTCTATGTAACAAAACCAATGAAATTTGTTTACCGACGTACAATTTGTATTGAAAATTTCTGTTAACCTGAAGCTGTTTACTAGTAGAGTGTCAGTTACATTGAAATTAGCTGTAATCTTGTATTGACAAGTAATTTGTCCTAGAGCGCAATCGCTGTTCATATGTTCAAAAACCTCATCATGTATTCCAAATACCTAGTCATTGTTGTGCATTTAATTATTTACAACAAATCTAATGTATGCTACCGCACGATACCATTCAGCATTCAGCGCCATCCTTTCAGCGGCTGATTTCACGAACAAGTGAAAACGCCGAGGAAAACAAACACGTGATTAATATCCAGCAGGCTGTGCATGGAACCACGCAACGATGCGCAGTTGTTTGCAAAGATGGGGGAGACAATGGCACATCGAACAACACATGAATAGTTAGCTATAACTAAGTTTGCGTTTTCTGTGCAAGCTAATAAGTTAGCATGGTGCTGGATGAGATATGTTTTGTTAATAATATACGAGCATACATACGGTGTAAAGTTGCTAGTAATTAAATTTATACTGGATTGTTTCCGAATCAAACAAAAGCATTCAATAGATAATCCAAACGGTTTGTTATAGTACAAACCTTGTAATATGCAGTAAATTTACAGTAAAACATGAATGCAGTTATTATAATATAATTTAGGATAGAATTCTGCAGAAATTTCTATCCTCTGTAAAAAATCTACAATTAAAAATCTGTTGTGGCCAACACAAGACCTATCGCTATTTCCATTTTATGTTATATAAGTAATATTTTATTGTATTGTATTGCACGTCGCACCGTGGTTTATAACAAAAAAATTACAGAATTTTACCCGTTTAATGTTTTTTATATAATTTAACATGTCTTCTGCACACATACAATTCTAATTATATCTATTTTTTATTGTATGAGGAAGTTCCTAAATGTCAGAGATTCTTCCAATTCATTAGCAAGATTGACGGTATTTCTGATGGATATATGCATTTTACCATTTTTACCTACAATTTTTAATATTTAATTAATGAAACAATAAGAAAGATTAAATGTACTTCCCAGAAAAAGCTATCAGAATGTCACTAAAACTGTTGATTTTTGACACTGACATCTATCATTTACAAACTATGTTATAAACACTTGAATTTGTCAACTGGTTTCCTTAGTGCCTTGGCCTCTGCGATTAATTTATCTCTAAATCTATAAAAGATATAATAAAATTTTTAAATGTATCAAATGCAGAATTTTATGTTCTTCAATAATAGTAATAAAAGAAATTTTCGAAAAATAATATTTAGAAGATTTTTTTAAAGAAACTATTACTTCCGGTTGTCCAATTTTTACCAAAATCTAATCAGCTCTTCCCAGGATTGTCAGATTGAGGAAATTGAAGTTAATTTTTTTTTTAAGTCTGATAGTATTGGAGAAACCGTGGTTCCAACATCCACACAAACACACACGGACATCATCGCAAAAATGATTTAATCGGATTATAGGGACCTTAAAACGTGCTTATCCACTAAAATCTGGATATGCGAATTTTAGCATGATTCCAATACCTCTCTTAGGTAAAAATTGATTACATTTTTCATATTAATTATTCCATAGACTCGAAAATATGCGCATGCGGATGAAAACAAAATATTTTTATAAAAAGTTTGTTTTGAAAAACAATATTTTAATTATCTTTCGCGCTTTTTATTATAGCAATGGAGGAAATTGTTTCACATATGATTTTAAAATTTGAACATGTAATTTTCATAAAAGCTTTTCACATCAAGCAAATATGCGCTACAATATTTCAATGTAACAACTCTAAGCAATTGAATTAGGTAAGATGTTAATGTATGTAACTTTCTGATACATATATGTAATTTTATACTGTAGAAAATAAAACATTTTAATCCGCTGATGATGAGAGTCGTGGATCTTTCGAAACGTTCGAATTGTATGTATTAAAAGAATTTATGTAGAAACTTTTTTTTTCTATTACACCTTAAGAAGGCGAAAAATATGTCCTTAACAAACAATTATTTTAATGACATATGAAGTAGATGTTACGCGTGTTTTGCAGAGTTCTAATAGTCTTTTTCAACAAATCTAAAAATAGTTGTACATAAATATGTGTAATTTAACTTTCATGATCAATAATTGGAAATATGCAAGAATAATAATCAAATTAATAAAATACCTGTTTAATAAAAAATATACATATATTATTGTCCAAATTTTGGTTGCCACTGGCAATCTATCTTATACGATATTTCTTTTACTTTCATACAAGTGCATGTGGTTTGTATCTGACGTGGCATCATAAATTCATACAAGTATTATCTGGTTTACTTTTGTTAGATTCCGAATTTCAACAAAAAGATAGCAGGCGTAGTAAGAATTTGAAATAGAGTAGTTGCGTTTTGGTGGAGGACCCCATTGGTAAAATAATTTCCAGTATAAAAAATTTGGAATGAAATACTTACATATTTGGGCTTATTGACACTAGATGACAATACTGATTATACGCCAAAATTATAAAGATTACTAATTTTCATTGTATAAAAAAATCTGGTATCTTAATAAAACTTATTTAAAAATGTGCTCCATTTGATACGAAAATAAAGAGATATATAATATTACCTTAATATTATAATATAAAATAATTGTCCAAAATTTGTTTAATGGAATTAATGGAATAGAACGATATAAATTAATTAATATTAACCTAATAAAACTAAATAAATAATTACAGTCCTTAGCGAATACCCATTTCAAATATTAAATATCACATTTATCACAGATCCGCTGTTTGCAAATTGATAAATTACGGATGTTATTCGGTTACCAAACATCAAATTACATCGGTAAACCACAGATGCTAATGAAGGGTTAGGACTCGGGGGACACTTTAGTCATTTTCACGGCTCAAATAATAAATTTGTATTCATAGTACGACCACTCAAAACGTCCCTATTTTTCCCGACAATAAATTCAAAAACCGATTAACGCCCGCATTTACAAATTATCACTTCGTTTCCATCCCTCTCTTGTGCTTTTTTCGTTGGCAAACCTGCGGATTTTGTTGTAATAAGAATGCATGGCACACCGCGATCAGTTCGCTGATGATCCAATTAAATAAAAAGATAAAAATTGATGATCGCTTTGCGGGATGCGCATGTAGATTAGATAGAAAGGCGATGGTGGCGACACCCTCGTAAACTTCGAGAACAAACAGGAAATAATCTTGCGTGTTACTGTACCACCAGTTCCTTTTTTCATGACCTACTTGATCTGATCTGCCACATAAGCGTCTTCGGGATATTTTCAGGATTTCTTACTCGGATTTCAGGAGAGAGTGCTAGGATTTTTTTATGTATTTACCAGCACAGGGAATTGGATATTTCATGTTTACATAAAAAACATAAAATTGTCAATAACGTGAATATATCTGTAAAATATGTCATTTTCAGTAATAAATTTTCTTCGGAATATTATTTATTTTGAATTTTGTACGTTCTTAACACTTTGTGACCTAGTAGATGTGAAACATCGAAATTTATTTTTATTCAAATTCGCCATTAGATATTTCACATCAAAAATATTTTCCTTGTATTCAAAAGAAAATATCTGATGTGGACAGCACATGGCTTCCTTGTACGCCTGTTACACTATACATATTTTGTTAATAATTAAAATATGTATTATAATAGACCCAATCATAAAATTGCACGTATTTGGCATAATTTGACATCAACATTTTATTTTTTTTGTTATTTTTAGTCCTAATCCATAGCAAACTTAATTAGAGAATAAAAGAGCTAATTTAATCATAATTAATGTTTTCGACGCAGAATTCAATTCTCTAAAACTTTTATTTGAAGCATTTATTACTAAAATCAAAATAACACCATTTTTTTCAAGAAAAACTGATAACATCTTCAGGTAAAGTATCACTTCCGGTTAGACTATTTTAACCAAAATCTATTATGTTATTCCCATTGATATAGAAGTCTTATATATCAAATTTGAAAAGTTTTGGATTATATTTTAATATAATTTTTCATTAAAATCTATTATAGACTTCAAGTAAAGTACCACTTCCGGGTAAACCATTTTAACCAAAATCTATTATGTTATTCTTATTGATATAAAACTATTATATACTAAATTTGAAAAGTTTTGGATTATATTTTAATATAGTTTTCATTAAAATCTATTATAGGCTTCAAGTAAAGTACCACTTCCGGGTAGACCAATTTAACTAAAATATATTATGTTATTCCCATTGACATAAAAGTCTTATATATCAAATTTGAAAAGTTTTGGATTATATTTTAATATAGTTTTTCATTAAAATCTATTATAGGCTTCAAGTAAAGTACCACTTCCGGGTAAACCATTTTAACTAAAATCTATTATGTTATTCCCATTGATATAAAAGTCTTATATACCAAATTTGAAAAGTTTTGGATTATATTTTAATATAGTTTTTCATTAAAATCTATTACAGGCTTCAAGTAAAGTACCACTTCCGCAAGTTATGTAATGACCAAAAAGGGAGGTGCACAACTAGATGTTATAACAGTTCTAAATACAAAATTTTAACTTTCTACGGCTTCCCGTTTTTCAGTTATGCGAGATACGTACATACGTACGTACAGACGTCACGACGAAATTAGTCAAAATGGATTCAGGGATGGTCAAAATGGATATTTCCGTTGAAATCTGGAAACCGAAATTTTTCGCGATTACAATACTTCCTTTACTTCGTACAAGGAAGTAAAAAACTTCTTGTGATCTGTTCTCCTGTATTAAATTAGCAATAATCCTGCATTTCCTACTTGGTAACTGCACTATTCGTAATTATGAAATGGCGAATGTTATGTGTAAATGTAACAGTGACCAAGTGTGCAAAGTTGAAAGTTGCTGAATTACAAATGAACGTAGAGTTAGCTGCGAACGTGGTACGGAGTAACCAAAGTAGTTTGAATCCATTATAAACAGGGGCAGGTATCCAATACAGACCAGTTTCACTGCATTAATGCACGAGTTTAGAATTGCTAATTATGTGAATATGAACTTACCAACTCATCTCGGTATAAATTATTTTTGCACATGGACTTTAAATTACCGTGGAATTATACAAAACGAAATAAGACTGTTGCAAGAAATTTTTATATGACTTCTAAGTAATAAATTTTAAAAGATATTGCAGGAAAAAAGTAAATATTCGGAACTGCAGTCTGGAAGATTTTATTGATTTCAACAAAACGTTAACAAACAATATGACTAAACTCATATCTTGGCCTATTTTTGGGTTAATACTGTGATTTTTTTTCAAAATCTTTGATATGCCAATTTTACTGATTTTTAAAAAAAATTAAATATTGCGCTGTTTCACAGCATCTTTATGAAGCTGTACTACCCTTTCTCTCAAGTCGTCGGAAAAATATTTATTTTTACCCATCTTAACATCAACTTACTAAATAAATGACAAAATACAACTGAAAGTAAGACAATTAAAATCATATTTTCAATAAGTTTCCATACTTTTGTCCACCGAAAAAACGAGTATATGTTATTTCACTTAAATCGTACAGTCAATATCAAAAGATTTCTTGTGAATATATTCTTCGATATATTGACTTTAGAAAATAAGATTCAAATTTGCGAGAATTATAAACATATTTAAAAAAAAAATGGGGGATTACACCATTTTTTTTTTATAATTTCATCTGAAAATATTAGGAAAACTAAGACTATTGATGAAAATCCGGTGAAAACATTCCTATTAATAAGCGAGTTATGGTCTCCCGAATTTTGAAAAGATTGACGTGACGTCACATTTATGTGTTTTTATATCAAACTGTTTTCATCATGGACCTAAATGTTCTTGAAATATATGCTATTTTAAGTTATATTTACATAAAAATAAATGAATATTATAACACTGTATAAGTATACATACTTTATAATTACAGGTGTATTTAAATTATTAAGTTTAATGCAAGAAATTTATGTTAAAATAAAAACTGTTTGGAAACTGTAGTACAGGAATGTTAGCCCCTCCTTTCGAATTTGAATTTCTTAACTTCCATTGGTAGTAATCCCTCCTCCTAACACGCTATTTGTAATGCATGTATAGGCGGTTTCTCGCTCGCCAATCAAAATATTTTCATATTAGTGTCGAAGCGTTATAACAAAAAAAACCTTTATTTCCGAAATATCTCAATTATACCATTTCATTTTTTTATTAATATTCGTTACTCAGCATACACATTCGTATTTTGTTACTATTTTCCTTTAATTCGATTGAGCCGTAATCCCCCATTAAATATTTAAAAGTTTCCATACTTTTGTCCGCGACTGTATATATGTACATAAATGATAACAAGTTTAAAGTCTATACTTACCCAAATAGTTTAGTAAATGGGGGATTACGGCTTAATCGAATTAAAGGAAAATAGTAAAAAAATTAGAATGTATATGCTGAATAACGAATATTAATAAAAAAAAAATGAAATGGTATAATTGAGATATTTCGGAAATAAAAGGTTTTTTGTTATAGCGCTTCGACACTAATATGAAAATATTTTGATTGGCGAACGAGAGACCGCCTATACATGCATTACAAATAGCGTGTTAGGAGGTGGCTAACATTCCTGTACTGCAGTTTCCAAACAGTTTTTATTTTAACATAAATTTCTTGCATTAAACTTAATCATTTAAATACACCCGTAATTATAAACTATGTAGACTTATACAATGTTACAATATTCATTTATTTTTATGTAAATATAACTTAAAATAGCATATATTTCAAGAACATTTAAGTCCATGATGAAAACAGTTTGATATAAAAACACATAAATGTGACGTCACGTCAATCTTTTCAAAATTCGGGAGACCATAACTCGCTTATTAATAGGAATTTTTTCACCGGATTTTCATCAATAGTCTTAGTTTTCCTAATATTTTCAGATGAAATTATATAAAAAAAAAAATGGTGTAATCCCCCATTATTGGTTGTAGCTGAAGGATCAAGTTCAAATCATTTATATATGAAAAAAGGCCTTAATGGTCCCAGGTGCGCAGGTGTACAACCTTCATGAGATTTTTTAAATCTTTAATTAAATTATTTTTTCATTGCATTTACAAACTTACAAGTTAATTTTTAAATTTACTTCATAATAAACAAAATGGAGTACTACGTGTTATTTTATTTGAAATTAGTTTTTTAAAACATTTATATCGACGTTATTATTATAAAAATGTTTACTTAATTTATTTACCATGTTGAAGCTGATGATGGGCCACTTGGGCTCGAAACGTCCTAAATAAACGAATTCTTTTTATAAAAATTGTTCTGGGATCATTAAGGCTTTCCTTCATATATAAACAAATAGTTTAGTGTAATTCTACATTAGACAGGTGTTACGTTATACAATTTTTGAAACATAGTGACCGTCTAAAAATGTTTCAACAATTGGGCTAAAATTAAATTTCTATATTAGAACATTTAAAATAATGAGCTCATTTTTAAGTACTTTGAAACCCGGTATACTTATAATTTTTTATATTCTACTCTGTCGTACGGTTAATAATAAAACTAATTTAAATCTTTCAAGAGTTATATAAGTATGTAGAATGAAGCACTTTTAAACTTTTCGTTATGGTTCAAATTGAGTTTGAAATGACTTCGTTTATAGGTTTATTAAAGTCTACTGCAAACGTTCAGGAAGCATTATTTCCTTTATAAATCGGAAACAGAAAATAAAAACGCTATAAATTTATCTATTTGATGTTTACTAGCTGTTTACGGTTCTCCAGATTTCACAAATCAAATCTTCAATTTTATGCCTTACCAATTCTAAAATAAATTCTTTACATATAGTAGAATTCACCTAACAAGAAGAATCCATATATTCTATTGTATAAATTAAGTAAAGACATAAGTTTAATGAAATCTTCATGACAGATCCATGCAGGATTGCAATTCAACCAAGTGGCATATTTTGCGTATAACACTACCAATTATTATAACCAAAAATTCAGCTATGAATACAACTGTGTTTTAATAGAGAGTATCTATTCTATACTCTTAATCTCAATGTAGATTTGTACATTAAGAAATATTAAGGAAAAGGAACTAAAATAATGCCGGCTAGATTTAATATGAAACTGTGAAAAATAAGCGAATGAAAGAAAATGAGCATAATGTACAGGGTGGAACAAATACGAGTTCCTTATATGTTAGACTTTCTTTATTATACACACTACAGAAAATTGGTGTAATTCTTTATGGGCCAACTTTTGGAGAAAACTTTAATAGGCACAACAGGAATTTTCGATCGTCTTTTGTTTTTGAGCTACAGGCTAAAACTTGATTTTAGCCTATTTTGAAAATACTTCATATCTCGCTTATTACAAAAGATAAAGAAAAAATGCTTAAGTAATTTTTATACGGTTTTTTACATAGAATACCATCGCAAAATTGGATTTTTCCCAAACCTAGTAATTCTCTCAAACATAATATTTTTTAAATGGGAGCACATGTTGAAAATAATCTCATCCTTTTCCTTATTTTATAAACTTTTCAACGATATAAATATGAATTCCTAAGTTTTGGGCTAAAATTGAAATTTATTGAGAAACAAATGAAAAAATTTATTGCAAATTATAATTTTTTTATTTTTAATGTTTTTTTTTTCCCTTTATTTTTACTCATTTTTCTAATTTATATAATTCAGAATGCATGTTAAACTACATTTTTTAAATTATGTCAAAGGCAACTACAACGCCGATAAAAAATTAATTATCTAATCCGAAAATAATTGACTAATTTTTTTTTGAGAATTTAATTAATAGATACAGAATTAAAATAAACAAATGATAATCTGTAATTCATTTTTTCATTTGTTTCTTAATAAATTTCGTTTTCTCCCAAAAAAAAATAGTAATTCTTGTCGTATTCATGTAAACTTGTTATACATCATTGAAAAGCTTATAAATTAAAGAAAAAGTTGAGACTATTTTCAACATATGTTCCCATTTAAAAAATATTATGTTTGGGTTATATCTCGAGAATTACTATAGCCTATAAAAATTGTCTAAACATTTTTCCTTTATCTTTTACAATAAGCGAGATATGAAGTATTTTCAAAATAGGCGAAAACCAAGTTTTAGCCTGTAGCTCAAAAACAAAAGACGATCGAAAATTCCTGTGGTGCCTATTAAAGTTGTTTCAAAAAGTTGGCCCATAAATACCTACATCAATTTTCTGTAGCGTGCATAATAAGAAAGTTTTTCCCATCAAAAATTGCAGTATTAAAAATTCAATACATATTTCATAACTATGTGTACAGAATTTATTTTACGCACAACTGTATTGTAATTGTTTGTTTACATTTTAGTTACCATGGCGCAAAAGGAAAGATTACACCCTGCGGGCGGTAAAGTGCAAATCAAAAGCCCGCCGGGCGGTAAAACAAAAAAAAAACAAATAACGGTAAATAATATTTTATTTGTGGATATTTATAATACAGTTGGATATATTTTTCAACGAAATTCCCTCCAAATGAATTATCTCTGAAGATTTCTTTAACTGAAGATTCAACTGATTTCTGTCTTTTTCAGTTGCAGAAATGTCAGATTACAGACCAGGTTTATCATGGTCTTTAGTACCAATAATCAGTCGAGCTGTTTTATTTTTTAGACTGAAAAGTAGGCACAATCTATAGAATAACAAAATATACGAGTAATATTGATATATCACCATACCTTTTCATTGAAATATGCGAGCAACAACAGTTTCGTTCAAAATTGTCACATTTTTTTCTGTCAACCAGGCTTGCAACACATCGTATTCGTTTTGATATCGGTCCTTTGACTTACCAGGACATAAATCCGCTAAAGCTTCATTAGTTTCTATCAAAATTTTTTCAGAAATTTCAGTATCATATTTAGGTTGAAGCTCCATGCTTGACATTTTTAATTATTTGTTTATACAAAACAAATGGTTACCAATACAACGCATCGCCTAAATGTTTCTTGGCATAGCCATCTGGCCATCTAATATTTTTTACATAGTAACAAGCTTTTAGTCATGCAATTAAAAATTACGTTTCATTTGGTTTCAGTTGTGCGAAAACGTTGTACGTACTTCAGGCCGAAAGAGATTTACGCCCTTGGACGAATAAAAGCCCTCCGCTTCGCGTCGGGCTTCAAATTTCGTCCGCAGGCGTAAACCCTTTCTTTCGGCCCTCTATACGTAAATAACTATTACAATTGGTAAGGCATAAAATTGAAACTTTGATTTCTGAAATCTGGATATACTAAAAATCCCTTGCACATACATATTTTATTATTTGCTTGATGCTTGATAGGTGAATTCACCTATATATCAATAGTCCTACACACTTCTATAATACTTCATGAAGCTACTATAAAGTGGAAAGCTTTACCCCCCTTGCCCATATGCGATCGCCGCCTC